>CM039679.1:41616109-41778609 GCA_022537955.1 Schmidtea mediterranea | reverse complement strand
AAATGTGAGTAAAGAGGGAGTCAACACATAATAAATCAATAAAAAGAAAACTAATTCAACCAAAAAATCAATAAAAAAGCACATGGAAACCAATCTGCACAATAAAACCCCAGATATTTTATGACATTCTAGCACTATTTACTTTCCAAATTGGAGTCATGACATCATCTGAATTGATCCTGTATCCTTGGATAATGATAATTGTATACCAATGAAAGTTTTCAATAAAATTTATTTCTTTATTAGCCATATAAAACTTTGCATTCTCGTGACCAAGATATATGTGGTTATTGCTTCTTAACTTGATATTCATTGTATTTAGAATTTCGTTTACTAAATTACAATCTGCATCCGATATTATTGCGAATAAACATGAAAATTTGGTATTGATTAATTTGATTGGCATTGAAAATTTGTAAGTGATAGAAAATCTGAGAAAATGTAAAGTATGGCTATAATTCTTCACTATCATAAATTCGGTTTGTATGTCGAAATAATGAATATAGTTGTTATCGTATTTATATTATGTATATAACCAATGCAATGACAATGTATAATTTTACTATAAAGATTCTAAAAATATGTTTAAATTAAAAATGTAAAAACTGAAAATACTCAGAAAGCTGAAAAATTAGCTATGCTGTATATAACCTTAATGTGTGCATGACCTCTTCATAATCTCGATGTTTGAGTAATAAATTGCATCGATATTGCATTTTAAATGAATGGATATTGCAATAAAATATTATAAAAAATCATACGGAAACAAGTGATCAAAACTTATCTATTTTTTTATGATGGAGAAATACCAGTTGAGGTTCTAACTATCTATGTAGAAATGTTTTGTAATCAAGTAATTCTAAAACAAATTGAATAGTCATACATGTTTTTGTTACAAATTAATAAATTTTATCATAATTCATTAAAATATTTAAGTAAAACAATATAAAAAAGTTTTATGTAAATTGTTACATTGTTGGATTAACTTAATATTGTATCGAAATAATGAACCAGCAAAAATTTATTTAAATATTACCATCAAATAATAAATTATTTATGATAATTATAGTAAAGATAATAAACGTTTTAAGTAAATTATTACAAAATCATAAAATAACACAACTTGCAAATAATGCGAAAAATTATTTCAACAAATTGTTAATAAATAATAATAATAATAATACCACTAATAATAATAATCATAAATTTTAATAATTTGACAGATAAAAATAAAAAAAATAGTTCTGATACTGGATGCTAACTAAATATTAACAAAATATTTTAATGGGGATACATAACTTGCGTACTTTATGTAATGTTCAGATGGATGAATAAGATTTTGTTAATCATATACGATTCTCGGTTTTTTATCTAAAAATACTTGAAAATGAGTCAATTATTATCAAATTTATGCTGTCCAATAAAGATATAATAGCTTGTTTTAAATATCTGATTTAATCGAATTTCCATTGATTTGTCTTAGATTTCGAATCTAAAAAACATACATTCAAAGATGTACTCACTGTTCGATGAAGGGGTTACATATCATTGTGGTATTAAATAAATCAGGAACAAAATTACTTTAAAGGATTGATAAAGGTATCGATACAAAGTTGACATATATGCACATACAATTTTGACACAACTGCATTCACATGATATAACATTCACACATCTATCAATCAAAATCATGCATTTGGGTCGCAGATGAGTAATAAAATCAATCAAATAACAAAAATGGGCAAATCACATATGAAAACACCATAATTATACATTGAGGTTATCAATTTTAATCAATGTGAGGTATTTATCACATATAAAATCTAACCTATTTGATACAATTTAACAGTCTTAATATGTTTGTTATGAAAACATTGGTATATTTGAGGTACTTCATTGAAATATATCAGTCACTGTTGAGAATTATTTTACGTTAGACATAAACCATCAAAACATTTATTTTAGAATTATTGGAAGTTGAACTTGGTTTTATAAAACTGTCGTAACTTTTATCAAATTCAATTGGTAAAACAGAAAATATATTTTTACTACATTACATATATACAAAATGATATTCTTCAATAATTAAACCACAACTTTCACATTTACGAGTAGTGGTTTTGAAACAAAAAGAACAAATAATTATATGTCAACAAGATAAATATATTATGGGTGCTTTGTTAATCTGAGAAATTGAACATGTCAGAAAATATTTTCTTGCATCGGACAGTTTTTCGATTATTTATATATTATTGAAAAGGTCTGACACCATATAACACCTCATTTAAATGGTTAGTTTATTCAATAAATATCAAATCAAACTTTTGTATCCTTTATCGTCATTTATGAAAATAAAATCTAAAGTAATTTATTAATGAATGTTTAATAAATATTTAGTAAAATATAAAATTTTGTTATTCAGTTATATTCATGATAAAATATCCATGGTAACGTTGATATTTGGTTAATGAAAATATGGTCATACAATTTGATCATACAACATAGTCATACAACATTGAGCGAATCATATATATGTATATTAGTTAATACATAGCCATTTAGTAAGTTCTTAATAATTTTACTAATATTAATTATATAATTGAGTATTTTTTTTTACCAAATTGGAAGTCATACAGGCTTAGTCAATTTCTATATATATGCTTAGAAATAATGTTTATTTTTATATATTTAATGGATATTTTGTTAAGAAAACATATAAATTATGTAAAAGTATGTGTCATTCTCAAATATTGTCCTTTGCAAATATTTTTCTGCCAAAACATTTAAAAATCAATTAAACCGGTTTCATAGACGAAATTTATAACCCAAAGAAAAAATTTCTAGTTAAACTGTTATATTATTGTTTTTAAAGCGACTTTGTTCAATCAGATTAATGTATGCTCGTTGCACCTAAATTGCAATGTCTTTGTTTTGGAATTGAACATAATATTGTTTTACTTAGTTTTACTATGTTTTTATAGTATTTATTAATGTCATTATGGTTATTTTTATGTGTGTATTTATAATGTGCAATTAAACACCCTTTGTGTTACTTTCATCCAAATATTTTATACATTTTTCTATGATGCTTTCGAATTCATTTACGAAATGGTAAATTAAATATTTTATGTAGATTATTTAATGTTTTTTTTTAATTTTAATTTTAAATATTTAGATATATATTTGAGTATTAATTCATCATTTTTATTAGAAAAATAATTAACAGTTATTTTCTACAAAACTTTGGGTGTACATTTGATTGATGATATCGAAAGTACGATCAATTTTTACGAAAATTTAAAAATAATCATTATTATTATTATATTAATTATCTAATGTCATTTTATGAGAGTAAATATTATTTAACACTATATACATATGTTTTCAATGTCTTTGTTACACATCAATAATATTATTAATCATTGCACGCACATGACTTATAAAAATATGATCAATAGGAGTGAATGAATAATAAGGACATGATCAATATAAGAGTAACAAGCACATGAGCCATAGGAAATTATTAATAAAATCTTGTAATAATAATAATAATAATAATACTAATAATATTAATAATAATAATAATAATAATAATAATAATATTAATAATAATAATAATAATAATAATAAATAAAAAATTTTAAAAATATAAATATTAATAAAACTTATAATAAAAATTAAAACATGTAATAATAATATTAATAATAATAATAATATTAATAATAAAAATATTTATAATAATAAATAATAATAATAATAATAATAATAATAATTTTAATAAAAATTAAAAATAAAAACTTTTAATAAAATCTTTTATTAGAAAAATTTGTAACAATAATAATAATATTAATAATAATATTAATAAAACTTAAAAAATATTAATAGTTAAAACATTACTTATAAATAATTCATCCATTTAAACTCATCGGAATCGAATGATGGGAGTCAAAATAACGTTATTATTAAAAAAGTAATAGAATAAAAATTAAAAAATATTAATAGTTAAAACACTACTTATTTTTATAAGTAGTAAATTAAAATTTTAAAATGTTTAAAAATACTTTGACTTTGAGAAAATTTGAATGACCTTGAAAAAATATAATGACTCATCCAATGACCTTGATCTACTTTTGAATTACCTTGAAAATATGATGAGTCATCCAATGACCTTGAATGAGTCATGGTCTTTGTTTAAATTACCTTGAGAAATTATTATGAGTCATCCAATGACCTTGAATGAGTCATGGTCTTTGTTTAAATTACCTTGAGAAATTATTATGAGTCATCCAATGACCTTGAATGAGTCGTGGTCTTTGTTTTATTGACCTTGAGGAATTATGATGAGTCATCCAATGACCTTGAATGAGTCATGGTTTTTGTGTAAATGACCTTGAATGAGTCATTGTCTTTCTCTCAGAAAAATTTGTACTTTTGGACTTAGAAAATTTTCTCTCAGCGGGGGGAGGGGATGTGCTGGATGTGACACATCCCACTACTGATTTCATTGAGTGTACAAAAATGAAAAGTGTAATTGAACTGTGTGCTGATCGTTGTGAAATAGGAGATTATGTTAAAGATTTAAAAAATAAATTAAAAGAGAATAATGGAAGACAGATAATAAAGGTGAAATTTAAGAATAGATATTTAGAAGATGATGAATTTTTAATAGATTGTGGTTTTATACCTAGAAATAAAAATAAATTGCAGGTTGCGTGTATGATTAGGGAAGAATTAGCGGAAAAGAGTGATTCACAAGAAATTAAAATAAATTGTGTCGTAGCGATAAAGGAACAGAAAGTAGATTCAGTGAATAATTCGGAGAATTCAAATACAGATATAGAGGACGATAACGTAAACAGAATAGAACGAGAAAAGGTAGATGAAATTTTCAGTGATAAGAAAGAAAATGAATCGAAAAATAAAATTCAGGTAGAAAATTCGGAAAAATAAGAAATGTTTGAGGCACCAAGAGGTGAAATAAATAGTGAAATAATTGTAAGGAAACCTAGAACTTCATACGAGATTAGGTAGAGTTTAGTGAGAATTGAACAGGAAGTTGATGAAACAAAAATAATATTAATGTGCTTGATTAAAGTAGTATATCCGATGTTTGAAATAAAAATGGATGTAGAGTATGAGTTAAGAAACATGGTAACTGAAATGAAAAACAGACTTCCAAATGTCGTGCAAAGATTTGGAGAAAACGATAAATTTTGTGATAAGAAATTAATTGAAAGTTTGACTAAAAATGGAATTGACAAAGAAGTAATGTTAACAAGTTTAACTTATATGGTTTTAGAAATTGGAGTAGAAACGGATAATTTGGAAAATTTTATAGATGTAGCGGCACGAATCTCAAATGAATATTTTATAGATTGGGTTAAAAAGAATGGAGGTTGGAAGAGTTGAATAATGATCTTAAAGTAAATGAAAGTGATGAATAAAGTTACCATACAAACCGTTAAATAGAAAGGATAGCCCGGGGCTAAGAAAAAAGATGATATTTCCATTGGCAATAGTTATGCTCTTTATTTTATGTTCAATAACTACACAAGCTACTGGTATGACAGCTTACGATTGTTCCCAAACAGAAATGGGGAAAATTTATTCGGTTGTGGACATGGCAGAATGTCCGGATGCATACCCAAAGAAATTGAAAGTAGAACATGATGTAAAATATTATGTGTATCAGGAATCTGATCTACGGCGAGACAAAGTTAGAGAATGTATTGTGAAGCGAACTAATTTTGTATTTTTCTGTGGTAAATGGAGCCACACATCATTGATAAAAATGCACGCTATTCCACGACCAGTAGAGGTATGCCAGAAAACTGCTTAGCTGCGTTTCAAACAGAAGAGTTAAAAATTAATCCGGAAATTAAATAGAAAGCAAAAGTAAATCACAGAATAAGGCAGTTGTTGTAAAGGGAGTAATACAACATGATGGAACGTGCGAAAGAGAACCATATAAAGTGAATGGAAAATTATTAAACAATCGGTGGTGATTGAAGAATATTTGACAGAATTGAGAGAATTTGAAGGAGTTTTTGATGATGAAACAGGAAAAATTCAAACGCATCCGTTTTGTAATATGAGACAAAGTAATTGCCAAACCGGAGAATCCATTCTAGTATTTGATGTTAAAACTAATGTATGTCATTTAGCGCATTTGAAAACTATGACTTTCAAAGAGTTAAGTGGAGAACAGTTTAGAGAAAGCCCCTATAATTTCAATATAAATTATAAATCGAATGGCACAATCAGGTCGACTCCAGTATGGACGAGGAAAACCACACCAGTATTAATGTTACATTACCAACAGATAGTATGCGTTTTATAAAAATGGAGGCTACCAATAAAGTGGGCAAATGGTTTATGCAACAAATTACAGAAGTGCTTACGTATCAAAAATAATGGTGCATGAGGCGAAAACTAAAATACACACAAATGATATTAAACTCACTCACTATTTTAACAATAAAATTGATTATTTGTATCATTTTAGTCAAAACATTATGCAGAACATATATCGGTAAATGATTCTAAATGATTGTAAATTGAATAAAGAAATACTTAGAAACAGGATGGCAATGGCCATTACAAACTTAGTAGCACGTATGCTAATATCAGAAAATGGTGTATTTGCCAGAATTTTGGGAAAGGCCCTTTATAGCTACAAATGCAAAGTAGTTACAGTAAACATTATGAAATACGAAAAATGTACAAATGATTTGCCGGTGAGTATAAACGGAAAAATGCGATTTATGGAACCCATAACAAAAGTATTACTGGAAAAACATACTAAGCCAAAAATTCTTTAGTATCAGATGATTTGTTGACAATGGAAGAGATGTCAAATATGAAACCAACAACTAAAGTAATAAGATTAATGTTGCACAATGTTTTAAATATAATTGGGATATTAAAAGCTGAATTAATCATTGGTAATCACGAATTAGTGCATTATGTGTCAGTAATAAGAAATAGTCCTGTCGGATGTTTAATTGGTATGGATGTGATGGAACTACAAGGAATTTCTCTTGATCTAAAAACTGGGAGATTAATGAAAGGACAAACAGACGGAAAAGGACATAAGGTGAGAGAGGTATTTTTAAATCAGACGCTAGAATTGCCAGCAAGAAGTGAGGTAATATATTATGCGGATGTGTTAGATGTTTCAGATGAGGAGTGCATATTTGAACCAAATGAGAAGCTAATAGAAAAATATGAAGTAACAATGTGTGATGAAGTGGTAAAAGTCAAAGACCAAGCAGTGCCAGTGAGAATAGTTAATCAAAACACAAAACCCATCCAAATGAAACCAAACTGGGAAAACTAACGAAGTTTGAAATAGAGAAAACTCCAAAATTACCGAGAAATATTAAAATCTACTAAGAGCCACAAGTCTTTAGTAATGATTTTACAGAATCGCAAAAATGGGAATTCACTGAGTTATTAAAGAAATATAAAATGGTTTTGACTAAAACACGAGTATAATTTGGGACTCACCCAAGTAATTGAACATGAGATAGCATTACTTGATGAAACTCCGATTAAATTGAAACCGTACAGAATTCAATATATACATCAAGAAGAAAGTGACAGACAAATAAAAGCAATGAAAGAGTTCAAAATAATACGAAATAGTTCTTCACCATTCTCATCGTCAAAAGTAGTTTTAAAAAGAAAGACTGCGATTTGCGATTTTGTGTCGATTATCGGAAATTAAATCAAGTTACTCGAAAGGATACATATCCTATTACAGTTTCACAAGAAATGTTTGATCAGGTGGGAGAAGTGCAATTTTTCACAGTAATCGATCTTAATAAAGATTATAATCAATTTAAAGGGAACGAAGAGTATCGAAGATAAACGGCTTTTTCGGATGGTAAGCGATTGTATGAATTTAATGTGTTACCGTTTGGATTAACTGGAGCACCTGCTAAGTTCCAGCGAGGTATGAATTTTGTTTTACGTGATATCCCACATGCATTAGTCTATATTGATGATATAATAATATTTTCAAATACCTTTAAGGAACATTTCAAAGATGTGAAAACGGTATTTAGAAGATTATTAAAGGCTAATCTAAAAATAAACCCTCTAAATGTGAATCGGGAAAATCAGAAGTGGTTTATGTAGATCATATTATTTCTCGAAACGGATTGCAACCAAACCCAGAAAGTGTGAGGAAAATTAAAGAATTCCCAATCCCTGAAAATGTAGATCAAGTTCGACAATTTCTAGGCTTAGTTAGTTATTATAGAAAATTTATTAAAAGCTTTTCTCATGTAGCACAACCCTTAAATGTATTATTAAAAAAGAAGACTCAATTTAAATGTGGAAAAGCTCAACAAGAAGCATTCGAATTGCTTAAAGAAAGTTTGATTTAAAAACCTATATTGAGATGTCCCATTTTAGAATACCATTCATCTTAATGACAGATGCAAGTAATTTTGCGTTGTGTGCAGTATTAGAACAACAAGTTGAAGGTGAGAAAGATCACGTAATTGCATATGCCAGCAGAACATTAAAGCCACATGAAAAGAATTATTCTACAATTGAGAAAGAAACATTAGCATTGGTTTACAGTATAGCAACACTTAGACAGTATTTAGTTGGCAGAAAATTTGTTGTATTTACTAATCATAATTCTTTACAATGGTTGATGAAACATCGGGATTCGGCCCACAAACTGATCCGATGATCAATAGCCCTACAAGAATATGATTTTGAAATTAAATATCAAGCGGGCAAATCAAATGGAAATGTGGATAAACTATCGAGAATCCCTGTAAATAATGAGTAAGAATAATGAAACGAATTATAATAATATAATATTTATGGCAATCAAAACCGCTAATAATTTGCAGGAACTGCAAAAAGATCAGGAAAATGATGATGAAATAAATCAATTTCGGAAACATGCAGTCACGATCAAAAAGGAGAGCGACTGGAAACATGTAGTTGACGAAAAACATAAATATATCATTCATGATGATATGTTAAAATGTGTTAAAAATGAAAACTTATTAATTGTGGTTTCAACAACATTAATCGAACAACATTAATGTTGATATACCATGATGGAACACTAGGTTATGTTATCAAGATTGAAACAAAAATATTATTGGGACACTATTGAATCATATGTCACACAATGGTGTCATACTTGTGAAGTGTGCAAATCCAGAAGAAATACGGGGAAAAAATAAAAGTACCTTTGAAACCTATACCAGTGTCCAGAGCGCAGATAGAAATTACTGCAATGGACATTGTTGGTCCATTACCTGAAACAATTAATGGCAACAAGTATATCATTGTGTTCTGTGATTATCTAACTAAATGGTCTGAAGCATACGCAATGCAAAATCAAAAGGCGGAAACAGTTGCAAAGACATTTGTAGAAAACATTATTATTCGATATGGACCACCGACGAAATTACTTACTGATCAAGGAACGAATTTCCAAAGCGAATTGTTTATTTGAATCACGGAATTATTCGGGATACTGAAACTTAGTACATCGCCTTATCATCCACAAACAGATGGTCTAGTGGAAAAATTTAATGGAAAATTAATCAATATGATATCATCCTACGTAAATAGAAAGCAAAAAGATTGGGATTTGTTTATCAAGCCATGCTTATTTGCGTATCAAAATGCAGTGAATGAGTGTACCGGTAAAACACCTTTCTATCTTATGTATTTACGGCGGAACAACATGCCGGTTGATTTAAAATTTCAAGCACCTATCTCACAGTACATGGATATATCTGATTACAAAGTAATTATGCAAGAAAGACTTTAATCAGTATGGACTCAAGCTGGACTTAAAATAAGACATAGTCAAGAAGCGTATAAAGAGTGCTATGATAAACGAGCACATGCTCACAATATTGAAGTAGGAGATTTAGTGTATGTACATATCCAGAACCAGCAAAGGGTCTATCACCAAAATTACAGAGACCATTTAAAGGCCCATATATAGTATGTGATACCACTGAAACTAATCTAAAATTACGTCCACAAAATAATAAAAAGGCAGGAACAATAATTGTTCATGCTAATCGATGTAAAAAGGTGCCAGCTGCAGAGGATACTAAGTATCGATTGAGGTCTAAAGACAAAAACATGGAAAGACACCGCGCTCCAACAAAAAATTGCGGAAAATCCTTCACCATTGGGATATATCAACAAAGTTTTGTTCGTTGCAACACTTATGATAATAAATGTGTTAGGGTCGAATGCGACTCCCTTTTTTCCAAAGTATGCCATTAAAAGGATCCCGTTAATGGAAAAAGTTGATATTTATGACACATGTACCCAGATGGTATGGATCTATCGTTGTGCACCGACCGAAGAAATAGAAGTAAGTATTTTACTGAATTATTTTGAACCACCAGTCAAATTGAATTTTAATAAAAAATACTTATGTAAATCGTCAACTAACAATAAATTATGAATACCCATGGTTAATAACACAAGTGCAACCCAAAGTAAATAGTACTAAAGTAAAAAATCTGATTCATATTGAAATATGGACAAAAAATTTAAATAACTGTTTCCACAAAACCAGTGCTGAATGAAATCAATATATATTGGGAACCCGAAAATTCTCAACAAGTGAAAATAATTTTTCAGAATTATACAATCGATACGTTGAAATGTTAGAAAGTCTTTCGTGCATTATGCGAATCTAAAACTGCATCATACCTATGATATCGCAATTCACTACTACGAAAAAGTATTGCAAGATAATGATACAGAGAGTAATGACCGGTGGGTCAAGATCTATACTAGTCGAAAATCAATATTGTTGCAAAACGAAACAAATCGAGTTCATTTACAGCTAGTTAACCAAAAACTAAACATTTCATGGCAAGCAGGTATGAATGAAAAAGTTGTGATCTATTATTGTGGGAAAATTCAAGCCACGTTAACAAGTAACTTTACCTTTAAAATGTTAAATTTTCATCAAATACGATCTAAATCAATTTCAAAAATTGTGATGATAAAAATCAAGTATTACAAACGAATATCAAATTTCAATCCATAGGAAATCATTTTTGTTGAAACAAGATTCATTCGAGATGTATATAATTCAACGGAACTCATAAAGAACACCAATTATTCTCATATCGCTAATGTAAATATTCGAAAACAAAAAACAATATTATCTTCGTTCAATGACTATATGGCTAATGTGCAAATTGGTGAGAACAATACTACATCATCATATGTGTAATTTTATTGATCAGTACAATCAGTGTGATATCATTTTCTATCATTTTTCTTCTCGCATTGCTAGCATATCTTCGAAAACTAAAGCAACGACTTGAACGTCAATCCATGGCCCAAAGACCTTGTATTGTCTATGAGGAAACAATCGTGCAGTGAGATACGTTTATTTTGCATGCAATTATGATAATGTAGTAGTGCAGTATAAGTATTAACTTTTTATTTGGGATAATGTAAAGATTTGCACCTTTCGAAACCAGAATTAAAAACGAAGCTCAAGAAGTACCGCAGACGATATCGACACTGCCTGTGGATGAAAAATTGTTAGCAATCACTGAACAGATGCTAAAGAAAAGATTGTCATTCTTAAGAAAAGAAATGGATCAAGAGGAGATAAGAAGCAAGATCTTGTTCATCGATGCGGAATATGGGACATCAGAAACCAAACAGATGGTACCACTGTCTATTACGATGAATTATTATGGTAAGACAATAAAGGATGTGTATCTAACTCCAAGAGGAAAATTGTGGCATTTTAATTTACAAATTCATGGAATAACAGAAGTTGCAAGTAGGAAGCAATATGACCAGTATGCAATTATGAAGGAAGTTTAAAAATTGGTCGTTGGAAAAATATTAATACAATGCTTAAAACTTTGGATAGATCAGGTGCATGGAATTCGAGATTTGGCTACAGGAGATGTTTTGGAGATCAAATGCAGGTGGGCATTCACTAAGCCCTCGAAGATGTAAATAACATAAGAAGAGTATATTTCCAAATTGAGAAACTGTGGATAGATAATATCGAATTAACCAAAAAAGCAACCTTCAAGGAAATATTCGTTGGAAGAATATCAGAAGCTTCACAACACAAACTCAGCATTAAAACCGGAATTACGGACGAAATTGACCTCACAGCAGCAGAGGATATGGAAACCGATGGTGAAACCCAAACTGTTCAATTGAAATGGGCAACAGAAGAGAGCATTGAAATAATTGAGGAGTCTGGGTCTAATAATCAATGAACCGATTCATCGAATCCAACAAATATTCGAGCAAGGGTCAATTATCTCACGAAGGAACAGAAAAAGGAAAGCTTCATTGAATTCATTGGAGGTTGACAGTGGAGAAACCATCACAATAAATCAGCTCACGTATCGAAAGAAGAAAACTGTTATTCATTATATATGTGGATCTAAAACTCTAAAACTTGAAATGAAATAAAAATTAATGTTTTTATATTATTTATTTATAAAATATTAATTTAATAAATCTCGTTCTCTTGATTTATGTCGTCCAATACAAAATAAAATAAATTTAAAAAAGCACGAACAATGACAAAAAAGTATGTAAGACAAAGATTCTAAATAACAGGCAAGATTGTATACTTATTATCATTATTAGTATATTGGTGATATTGGCATTATTATTATTGAGACTATTATTTTTAATATTATTGTTGCTATTATCAGTTCTTGAGTCTCAGATCTCGAACTTCGGGATTTGAGACGCACAAGAAGAACCATTCCCTATGCCTGCAGCCTAGCGTAACCAGCAGGCGGAGTGGAACATTTTAATATTTAACTTATATAAATCATCCATAAATAGTATATAATTTTAATTAGAAAAGAAGAACATTTGCATTTTTCGAAAAATGTAATATTGTAATAAGTAAACGAATGCGTTAAACATTTAAAGTTCAAAAATATATATATATATCACATCCTCCATAAGGCACACATCAATCAAAGCTTATGATATAGAACCTCCTGGAGCATCCGAAAAGATAAAAAATTATAATAAATTTTAAATTAATTTTAAATAATTAAATTAGTTTTAAATAAGATAAAATAAATTAAATAAAAAATATATATTAAAAATTTATGAAATAAAAAGATTCACTATTCGTGGACCGTTTTTCGATGTCGGTTTCATTATTTATTAGCTTTTCAGATTCTAATTCCTTCTATTTTCCCTTTCGTTACAACTCAATTAGTTGAGAAACTTCATAAATTTACCACCAGCAGCAAATTGTATTTTAATTAAATATTTTATATTAATTTTTTCAATTCATTTCTGTTTACTGAATAAACCCCTCACCCTCATCTTATCAATATGATACACCGACAACTACTAATTCATAAAACCATTATAACCTTTCGGCTTTTCTATTGGTTAAAATAATATCGGAATTTAATTTCGGATGTTGACAAAGTTGACCATTGATAATGATACACATTCATCATTATGCCCAATTGATGACTATGAAATTCGAGCTGCACAAAGAAACAGCGCAAAGCTTGCAAAATGTAAGCTAAGGCTGATCAAATGACATGAAAAAAATAAAATATCACAGCAGGCAATAAATTTAAAAATAACATAACAAATATATTTGTTTTCTCTCGCATATCACATCTAGGGGTAATAATTTACCGGGTTTTTTAAATACCGGTAATTCGGTATTTTTTTACATTTTTTTACATTTTTACCGGTAATTTACCGGTAAATTTTTATAAGCTTAGTATGCATTAAAAATAAAAATATTTACTAAAAAAAACCCTACTAATTGAATACATATTATCGGCTACAGTATATTTTGAAGTAAAATTTTGAAAGTGCGAACTGGAAACACTTGTAGTTAAAAAACAAATCAAACAACTAATAAATCTAATAACACAAAAAATGAATGTCTTATATTAAAAAACTTTTTGGAAATCCATTTATTAAAATAATATTAAAAATATTATAATGTTAATCAGGTTCATTTACTTAAAAAAATTCATTTACTTAGCTTATTCTCAATTGCAATTTTCACTGCTAATATAGCATAAATTGCCTCTCAAAGAAGGCTCTTAAAAAACGCATTGTGCTCAGGGTTTCATCATTCATGCTGGATCTGTCTCTTGTGCGGAGAAATCTCTTTCTGACTCCAAGCTAGTTGGGCGAACTGTTGAAATATATTTCAGGGCTTTCTATAAATATTTGCCTTTAATATTTTGTTCCTTAAAATATAAAATTTCTTTTCTTATTATATTTAAAAGCCCAGATGGAGTCTTCGGATCACTGATCTCTTCATCTGCATTTATATTAATCCTATTTTGAATAACAAAATTTAGTTTTTCTTTCATTGAGAGCCCTGAAGATGTTCCTGCAGAAGTCGATGGAATCGCAGATCCAATAGTTAATTCTGGTTCTTCACACACTATTTCAGATTCCGTATCAATAGTTGCGGAATCGCTCTTTGAAAAAGTTTGAATCATTTCAAGCACTTTAATTACGGCTAACTGGATGCCGTGGGCGAAACATACTGATGATGACTAACATCAATCAATCTTTCTACCTTTTTCATAATCGCGGCTCCATCCGTAGTAATTGAAATTACATTCTCCGTTTGAATATTGAATTCTTGAAGTTTGTTTTGAAGATACGTGATACATTTATCGGCAGCCATTGCCCCTTCAATCCTTAACAAACGCAAATTCCAATATACATCATCATACGAGTGAACATTTACATTCATAAACCTTCGATTCTTCAAAGACGTCCATTCGTCTAAAGTCAAGCTGAATAATTCACCACGCCTTATCCTTTCTGATAATTCGATGACGGTTTGTTGGCGTATTTTGTCACCATAATCCATAACTATTCTTTTTATCGTCATTGGAGATTTAGGGATATCACATCCTTTTGATTTAAACAATTCTTGCAGATCGTATGAAGTGCAAATCTTTTTAAATGACAAGCAATCACGTGCCGTCAGTCGCGCTAAAACAGCTGGAAATGAGTTGTCAATGGTTTTAATTTGTATGAAATATTTGGAAATTTGGTCCGAGAATTAGTATCATCCGAAACGGAAATAATGGAACTAATTTTGGAGTTACATGATTCAACAGCTTCTATGTTAAGTGTTTCTCTCTTTAGAAGATTAATGCTGTGTTTTCTGATAAGATGATTATGCAGGTCACTGGTGCTTCCGCCTGAGCATTTTATCGTTGTATTACACATTTTGCATACAGCTGAATTCCCGTCTTTCATGCGCGTAAAATTATTCCAAAGATCTTTCTTTCTTGCTGCCGACATGGATAAGCTATAATAGTTTACAGTAAATATGTAATTAGAATTTAATATTTTAATAATTAAATTTAATACTAAAAATAATAATAAGTTAGGCTTTATTTTCAATGTTATTATTTTATTGTGATTCATTAAAACGAACAAACTCAGAATAACCACCTATTTAAAACGGAAATAACCAAAATTAAATATGAAAGAAATTCGGCATATATTTTCTTCTTGATAATAGGTATTTGTATTTTTTAACTACAATTACGCTTTTTTATTTCTCAGGTTAAATTAAAATAGTTGATAAAATTACATGAAACCACTATATTGAAAAAATTTACATATTTATATCATTTTAGTCTTACTTTTTTATTACTTCACATCACAAGTTAATATTTTAATACAAAAATAACGTTAAAGTTTTTATTTGAATTCTATTAATTTTATCTACACAATCCGATCACAAAATTTCCTTCTGTCAACATTGATTTTTTTGAATAAAAAAATCAAAAGATAACTATGATTTTTTTAGTTGCATGGTTGGTACTACTAAGTGAATAATGCAGCGTTCACATTATTTCAACAACGGATGGACAATAAAATTTCAACACAATAATTGAATAAAGAAAAGTAATTTTTGTATAAGTAGGTATATTTTATTTTAAATTTTATGAAAAATGTCCTCTTTTTGCATATTACTTGAGCGCTGACATGAAATATGAAATGCCGTTTTCAGTTTTGTAGATAGTTTCTATTTGTGTAATTTAATCAAACGTAACGAAATTTGATAGTTTATTGAATTTTGATTACACCGAAAACTTTTAATTATACTTTTCAGATTATATATTAGATTTATGATAATTTAAAATTTATATATCTGAAGCATAATTTTAAGCAAATCTATTTATCTTGAAATTAAATTGTCAATGCCCACTTTTGCTTTAAAATAACGTCACGTGTCAGTACTCTATAGCGTTAAAATATTACCAAATTTTACCGGTTTACCGGTAATTTATTGCAAAAAACCGGTAAATGTAAATACACTAATATGGAAAAATTTACCGGTAAACCGGTTTACTGGTATTATTACCCCTAGTCACATCTGACATGGAATATTAATTTATTAGATTTTTTAGAATATTGATTTCTCATTTTTATTATCGGGTTTTGATTCTATGAATTTCTTAGAATCAAATGCTGATTTGTTGATATCAGAGCTGTCATGAGTAGCAGATTATTATTATTATTATTAAATTTATAAAATAAAAAGGTTCACAATTTGTGGACTTACCCTCAGACGCAATTATTATTATTATTATTATTGTTGTTATTGTAAAAAAAAATTTCCGTTACACACACAATTTCGAGGAAAATATTGTAAATATGAGCTTTCATAACGATAACAATTAGGAGTTCTCTACCAATTATTCGACCATGCATTAATAAATGTCAATTTCACTATTGAAGTGGAGTTATTGCATCAACACTAGTAAGTGAGTCTTTAAAAATAAACTCAGAATGAAAATTGAAAAGTATGGAAAAAAAATATTGAATAAAACCTTCAAGAAAAATATGAGAAAATGATTGGAAGAATTATAATTGTGTAATTTAACTGACTTTGAGAATAAACCTCCAACCAATCACAGGTGCAGAGAAAATTCCCAACGTGTTTCTGCTGACAGACAATTTCTCAGCTATTATCAATTGATTGTGAGAACTAGGCCAATCAATATTCAGTTGGTGTGTCGTAGTTTTATGGGAACATTAATGCTAATTGCATGTCCACAAAAAAATTGGCGTCATTGTTATTATTATTATTATAAATTAAATTAGCCTTTGGCTAATATTAGTGTTTTATTATTTTTATTATTATTATTATTATTATTATTATTAATGTTAGTAATTGCTCGTGGACAAATTTCATCCACTCAGATTCAATGGGGAATTTGAGTTGGTGAGTGTTTCAACAAACACTTGCCCTTATAATTTTGTGGCAAATAATAATTCAAGATAATAGTACTTATAAATTCATGAATCAGAATTTTATTGAAATGTTTTTCATTGCTATTTTTACTGAGTACCCATACCACTACACAAATATTTAGTTAAATAGATGAAAAAAAGATAATAAAAAGATAATAAATTATAACTTTAATAATCATCGCCTTTCAAAATGCGTAATTGAAGTCACAATTAAAGTTAACATACATTTTATTTTCATTAACCTCTTCCTCATTTGTATAAAATATCATTATTATTCATAATCATTTATTGTATTCATTTATTGTATTCATTTATTGTATTCATTTATTGTATTCATTTATTGTATTAATTTATTATATCAATTTATTATATCAATTTATTATATCAATATCGATCAAATTTTTTAATATATTTATAAATTAAAATTTATATATATAAAATTTATAATGAGGAAGTAAATTTTAAAATGTAACTTTACTTCAAATTTACATTAAATTAAAATTTTATTTATATATATATATATATATATTGTTGAGGAATAAAAAGAAAAAAAAATTTATAGTTTTTTATATGTAAAATTGAGTGAATTAAATTTTGTAAATTAGTGAATTAATTGTATTTTTATTTTTTTCGTTTTTTGGTGTTTAAAATTGTAAAGTAAAGGAGACTTTTTAAAAAAGAAGCTTGGAAATTTTGTTTATTGAATAAAGATATGAATTTATGCAAAATTGTCTTTGATTTAAAATTTTAAATAAATAATTATATACATATATATATATATATATATTAATTTATTATACATAAATTAAAATTAATATATAAATTCTATATTTTTTTATATTCAAGTATTGAGTAATTTTTTTTAAATGTTGAGTGCCCTAGTTCTTTTAAGGCGACTACTTACCCAAACGTTGTTTTATGTTTGGCATACATTTGAGAAATACTGGTCAAAATTTTAAACTGTAATGACTTCGCAATTTTAATATAAATAAAGGGAAAATCCTTGCAAATTTTTGAATGAAATTCGAAACAAGACATTTCATCAAAATTACTTCCTCGTTAATATTTATCTTTAAATTTTTCTTATCTAATCAGGAAAATTTAAATCTTCCAAACTAAATTTTAGAAATTGATAAACAAATATTACATAAACTTTTATTAAAGAAATTCAAATAATGAAGAAAAACTGTTTTTCAAAATTTATTTCAAACAGTAATGTTGATAAAGCTAGAAAAAATATGCTTTGCAAAATACGGGAAATTCCACCGACAAGACTAAGTCATTGAATAGTGTTCCTTAAACGTACTTGTAAACCAGTATCAATCTCTGAACTAAATAAGTATGAAGCGTTTCCTGAAATATACCAAAAATACCATGTTATATCATCATTTCCTAGTAAACTGTAGAGATAATATGAAATTCCAAATGGTACCGAATCCTTACAGATTTTTCTTAAATAAACTGACTACAAATATGAATTTAATTTTAAAAAGAAAACTAAAATTATAAAAATTTGCAAATTAATTTATCCGCAATGATGCCAAAACTAATTTATTTATTCGTTGGTATTCAATTCGTTGCGTATTTGTATTTCTGTAAGAAGCTCTTAATTACATTCACAATAGTTGATCCATTTCTAACACAGGCTTGCCTGTCCTTTACTTGAGTCACAACAGTAATATTTAGAATTTCTTAGAAAAGACACGCGTTTCTGGTTTGCACATGACATATCTGTCTTAATTTTTATAATTTTGGAAAATCCATTCAATTTTGCCCTGTCTATCAAATGTACCTGACTTACCTGTCTACATTTTCACACATTTAGAATTTCGATACCAAATTACTGTTATCGGTTGCAGCGGATTTTCCTTTTATTTATATACAGTTTTCATCTAATCAGGAGTAAAAATAACAGTTTATAAGGAGTAGTCTAAAATCTCTCCAATTAAATTATCGATTATAAGGCCACATATTCTAGTAAGCTGTATTCTGGGAAACAATATTAGACATAGGTAATCCACAATTAGCATAAACTATCTTTAGAAAACTAATCGGTGGAAAATGAAAGGCCGATCAACAATAAGCTAAGAAATATTAATTATATCACAAGATAAAGGGTATGACGAATTTCACAACAGTAAATAGTTTATTAGTCGATGGGAATTAGCACGTCTGAACGAAGAGTGCAATACTTTTACCGAGAATTGATTAATCTACTGAGTAGGAATTATTTCCCATTAACCAATTTTAGCGTAAGGAATAGTGAATTATTTAGTGTATTTTGACAACAATTACCTATTCGAATGAGTGTAGTAAAATAAAAGTACTCAGAAATTAATAATTCAAATTCATTTATTTTGCCAAAACCGAATAAACTAGTGAATTTTTAATAGATTACTAAAAATGCTCGAACAACGTTATCGAAATAATTAACACTTAGACTATTGGTAATCACAGACAATCCACAGGCAGAGTCAAGGCAAGGGTGGTTTACAATAATATTGCTTAAAAATCTGAAATTAACTATTTCGATTGAAGTGAGTTGCTAATTTTTCACAACTATCAGAAGACTCATTACTATGGCAAGGCGAGACCCTTGAGAGAACCCTAAATCTGATTACTTTTTATACATCCTTTTCAGAACTGATGTTCATTATACTTTGTTTTATTTCTGTTTCTAATGATAACTGTAAGCTAGGTGACTGTATATGCCATCTGCTGAAACTATATGACACTAGCAATTAAGAATATTTTTTGAAGTATTAAAATGAATTCAGGTTTGAAAATGATGTATTAGTTATCAAAATACTAATACAATGTATCCCATATGTACTTAATGTATATACTATTGTGTATTTATTCATATTATCAGTATCTATGAACAAAAAATAAATATTTTAAAAATACATGAAAGTACTTAAATAGATTTAAAGAATCATAATCCAATTACATAATAAAGGATATTGTGTAAAAAGAGGTAGCTACAATTAAGGAGGTTCACGGCAGCATTACCACAATTTGCAAAGATATATCGATCAAAATGCGCGATAATGCACGCAAAGTGTAACCCAAAGAAAAAAGAACAGCGTGATAGGAGTGGACTTCCGATAAATTTGTACATAGGTATACTATAAAATAAAATATTTGGCACATTTAGTCTATTTTACTTTTGAGATATTTGAAAATAAATGCACTAACTACTTACAAAACACTGTGTATAAAAAATGTCAAAAATAGATTTTACTTTAATATTTTTTATGTTAACAATATTAAATGTAAATTAATTGAAAACTTACATTTAACAAGATTTGTTTGTATTTAGATCGATTAATGAGTGAAAGAATCGTTTTTTCGCCGATATTGAATTTTGTCAAGAATAAACCATTTGCAGGGGTGCTTAGCCACCATACGTTAGGTTCCCTTAAGGTCAATGCACCCAAATAAACTAATTTACTGAAAAATCTGAGTACATTTTTATTTGAAAATACACAAACCTAATATCAGTGTCCATAAATGTGCTTATGAGTTCTGATTTACTTAAACTCAGTGTACCAATTTCTTTGATAAAAACGATAAAACGATCTAAAATTTTATTTAATTTAAAAAATGAAATGAATAAAATAATGAAGAAATATGATTTTTATTTTATTTTTATATTTCAATTTTAAGAATAGTAATCAAGAGATTAAGTATTAAGTATTTAGATAATAAAAATTACTGAATAATTGAATTTTGAATTTTTTCAATTTAAAACGATTACAGTTTAATTAATACGTTTGCGGAATAACAACTTCGATTTATTCAATACATCGTAGAAATTCACCACGTGTAACAAACATTAAAGCGCTAAAAGATTTAACCTGTTAGCCGAGCAGGACGTATAAATACGTCAAACATAAACAATATCGGAACGGGTAGGACATATGAATATGTCCTTGAAACATATGTTGCGCCCTGGAACGGGCGGGACATATATTTTCGAACAAAGATATTAGTCATCCATGCATGCCTTGACATGAATTTTAAGACATGTGGATAATCAGTATCATTTCGCTATTGAGAGTAGTTGACGTGTTCTGAGTGAGCAGTGACGGGTACGTGCCTACACTTACCTACCTATTTTCGTATTATATGTTATTTAATTATATTTTTTATATTTCCAACTTTTTTTATTTTAGAATACATTTTTATAAGTATCCATCAAAATGAATGAAAGCGATATCAGCGATGATGAAATCAATGTACCGGCAGGTAGAAAAAGAGACGTATTATGAGTTCGTCACCGGAGTCATCTGACAGTAATTTTGACAACGACACGGAATCGAACGATACTGAGAATGAAGATGGTGAAGTTGGTCCTAGCAACAGCATTGTTTTTTTGAAAAATGCAGAAAGACCACCATTTCCATTCACTGCACTTCCTCGAAAAACTTTTGATACTCCTCGGAAAAAAATTCCTTTGTTTTATCTTGAAAAGTTTTTAGAGGAACTTATCAAATTAATTACAGAGCAAACAAATTTGTAGGCCGCCCAATTTTTTGATAATAATCCTGAGTTGAAACAACGTTCGAGAATTCGAAAGTGGAAGGATGCAAATAAAGCTGAAATGAAGAATATTTTGAGGCTCCTAACCCTTACAAGGAATAGTTGGAAAACCAGCTTTGGAACTTTACTTTGCAAGAATAATTGAAACAACATTTTTATGAAATTATAAGCGAAAATGTAAGTTTTTGCATTTTACGGACAGTCTAAGTTTTGATCCTAACACATCTAATAAAAAAACATAAAATTAAACCAATCATCGATAATTTGACAGGAAAGTTTAAAGTTTTTATGTGTGTGAATGAGAATTATGCGTAGATGAATCTCATTTATTATGGAAAGGGAATCTATCTTGGAAACAATATACATATCTGCAAAAAGAGCTAGGTTTGGAATGAAGTTGTTTATTTTGAGTGAAAGTCAATCTGGATACGTACAAAATATAATTTTATATACAGACAAGGACACAAATTATGGTTCGAACTACCCACAAGAAAAACAATCAACAATAGTTGTTTTGGAGTTAACACATGACTTACTGAATAAAAGGTATAGGATTTACTTAGATAATTTCTATACGTCTATTCATTTGGCTGAACTCTTGTGTCAAAACAATATAGATATTGTTGAAACAATGAGCATAAGCAGTGTCGGAATTCCATTGAAAAAACAAAAATATTACTGAAAAATGAACATATAGTAAGATTCAAAGACTAACTCTTGGTTTTAAAATAGAAGGATAAAAAAGACGTAGTGATGCTCAGTTCTATTCATAATGACGAAAAGAGGATGATTGAAAAGAGAGGAAGAAGGCAAGAAAAACTGAATGTTGTCCTGGATTATAACAAAAATATGGGCGGCGTAGATTTGAGAGATGGAGTTATGGTGGCCTGCATGACTGCCCGCAATAGGATAAAAAACATTTTCTACGATTGATTGATATGTGCTACTTCAATGCATTTATTATATACAAAAAAGATAAAGGTCATTTGGATCGATTACACTTTTTGATAGTGTGTAGAAAAATTGGTAGATAAAAACCTACTGAAAGCCCACCCAAAGACATTCACAAGCAGATCGACACATAAACCCTCACGCTTAGTTGAAAGGCATCTTCCAGAACAAATAAAAAGCGATACTGGAAAAACTAAATCCAGAAAATGCCGAGTTGGTTACAAAAAAGGTGTTAGGAAAGAATCTACATACTGGTGTTCGGGTTGTAAGGTAACACTATGTATCAACAATTGTTTTAAAATATATCACATTGAAATTGAGTTTTAAATTTTTACATATATGTATTTTAATTTTTTAAAGTCAATATTTCTATTTTATTTGTGCTTTTGTTTAATGTTCTGAAATTGCTAACTTTTTAATATTTGTTATTGTGTATCTAAATACAAAATAGTAGTAGGATGTGTCACCTCCAGCATATGTCACCTCCAGGTCATAGTATTTTTAAATATTTTTTAATATAAATTTACTACTTATTTTTATAATAATTGTTTTAAATATTATTATTTTATTATTATTATTATTTTTACTATTATTGTTACAAGTTAATATAATTTACTACTTATTTTTATAAGTAAAGTTTTAATATTTTTTAATATTAATTTTATTATTATTATAATTTTCTCAAGGTCATAGTATTTTTAAACATTTTTTAATATAAATTTACTACTTACTTTTATAATTATTGTTTTAAATATTATTATTTTATTATTATTATTTTTACTATTATTTTTACAAGTTAATATAATTTACTACTTATTTTTATAAGTAATGTTTTAATATTTTTTAATTTTATTATTATTATTTTCAAGGTCATTGGATGAGTCATAATATTTTTCAAGGTCATTTAAATGTAGGTCAAGGTTATAGTGTTTTTAAACATTTTTAATTTTAATATACTATTTATTTTTTATAAGTGTTTTAATGTTTTTTAATTTTTATTCTATTATTATTATTATTATTATTATTATTATTATTATCACTAAAATTATGATTACAAGTTTTTATTATTATAATTTTCATTATTATTTTATTAAATTTTCAACAAAGTGTATATACAATTAATATTGAATAGAAAAAGTTTGTTGAATTGTGTTTCATAGTAGACAGGGATAGAACAATTGTAAATGTTTGTAAAAAGTTAAAGAAAAATTCTATATTTTTAAGAAAATATGTGCAAATAAATATAAAAACTAATTATGGCTCAAATGTGTGTGTGTTAAACTATCGATATGTTACAGTGTTTATGGAAAAAACTTTAATGAAAATATGTGTTATTTTTAAAGAATTTATGAAATATTTATTTTATGGCTAATAATGTGCATGTGTTAAATCATAAAAATAGTTTAATATTTATGTAAAGTTTGAGATTGTTAAGAAAATGTATATAATTTATAATACACACGTGTTTTTGATTGAAATATGTGTGTTTGTTTTACCGATAAAAGAAAAACTATGGACAATTTTTAAGAAAATACACGTAATTTATGATTATCATGGGATTAGAATTTGATTAAACTTGTGAGAAAGTTGTTAAATTTGAAATAAAACTGATTAATTTGTAAATAATGTTATTACTTTGAAGAAATTTTAAAATAAGACCTTCAGCAAATTGGTAAGAAAATATTAGTTATTGAGTAATACTTATTAAAATTACCAAAGTTTTATAATTTTTGACAAGTCTTGATAGATCTTTAATAAAATTTGTTAGTACTTTGAATAAAAATTTTTTTAAAAAAAGTTTCAACACAGTAGCAAATTGTAAAGAAAATAGTACTTATCAGTTAATTAAATTAACTAAGTTGTAAAATAATTGAAAAAATTTGTTAAATTTTATAAAATTTTAAGATTGTTAGGTAATTGTTCTAGGTACTTGTTGAATGAAAATTAATGTATTTTATCAACAGCTCATCGTTTTTAATAGTATAATTTCTCTTCATTCCTGGAAATAATCGTAAATATTTAAATTATTCAGAAAATTGTCAATAACATAAGTAATGGGTAACATAAATTTTTTAAATACTAATCAATATTAGTTTTTAATTAAATTACAAATATAATAATAAAATCAAATAAATACTTGAATACATGAATCGAACAATTTCTTAGAACTGAACACGTATCGTATATTTTATTCAGATTCCAATAATATCATTAAAATTAACCAAAATCTTATTGTTATATTTTGATAACCCTTAAGTCAATGAAAATGTATCGATTTCACTAGGTATCCATCTTTTGACATTGATATCCAACCGAATAAATCACCCTAAAAATAAGATTCCCCCTCTTGACCTATCGTTTCCCCCTAAAATAATATAAAATTTACTCTCAACCAATCATTTCTCTTTAAATGACAATAATCCCAGCTATATTCATTATTTTCATAAAAATCACCGACTTATATCGATATTCAACAGAATAAATTTCTTGAAATCCACTTAAAATAAATTCATCTCTTGACCAATCTTTTACCATCAAATAACACTTTCTCCTACTTTACCATATTCATTATTTTTATAAAAATAACCTATTAAATAACGATACTTAACCAACTTAATCCCTTAAAAATATCAACAAATCTGTTCCTTATCGATTATTTCCCCTTAAAAGATCATAAATTCTCTTCTTAGCCAATTGTTTCCCCCTAAAATAAAATTTACTCTCAACCAATCATTTCTCTTTAAACGACAATATTCCAAACTATATTCAATATTTTTCATAAAAATCACCGACATATCGATATTCAACCGAATAAATTTCTTGAAATCCCTTTAAAATAAAATTCATCTCTTGACCAATCAATTTACCTTAAGATTATCATAAATTCTCCTCTTAACCAATCATTTCTCTTTAAATGACAATAATCCCGGCTATATTCATTATTTTCATAAAAATCACCGATTTATATCGATTTTCAACCGAATAAATTTCTTGAAATCGCCTTACAATAGAATTCATCTCATGACCAATCATTTCACCTTAAAAGATAATATAAATTCTCTTCTTAAAAAATCATTTCTCTTTAAATGTCAATATTTCCACTCTCAAAAGATTTACACACATATTGATATCTATCTGAACAAACCCCCTAAAAATATTATAAATTCCTCATCTATATTCTCCATTTAGAAAATATTTACCCTTTGAACACAGATATTCAACCAACTCAACCCCTTATAAAAGACAACAAACTTGTTCTTAATCGATTATTTCCTTAAAATATCATAAAATTTGCTCTTATCCAATCATTTCCATTGAAATAACATTTTCCCCCACTGCACCAATAATATACATATTTTTTAAAAAACCTATAAGGTAAAATTTCTTTAGAAATCTATGTTTAACCGATTCTACTCCTTAAAAATCCATCATTCGAATCATATTTACTATATGTATTCAACCAATAAAATTCCCTTAAAATTATCATAAAAATCTGAATTTTACCAATAAAAATAAATTTTCTTTAAAGTATTACAAAATTGTTATCGATACCCATCATTTTCCATCGAAAATCACCACAATTTTGTTCTGGCAACAATTTCAAGCAATTAAAAAAGTCATCAAAAATGACATAAATCGAATAAAATCTATGTTTTCCACATAAATTAAATTATTGTAAAATCACAAAATATATATCATATTGCTCATTAAAATTAATCAGTAAATCAAGTATAAATTCAATAAAAATTACCAGTCAACCATTAGAGATAATTCAATGATTTTCATAAGTATACTGATAACCACACTGAGCATCCCCTTAAAAATCTCTAAATTATACTACTTTTGTGATTGATATCCATGAAATCAATATTATAATTGAAAATGAAAGTAACTATTGACCCCCTTTTTTACACTTTAAAATTTTAGGTTTCACTAAAATTTTTTAAACATTAACTGATTTAAATCAACTTTTTAAATAGAACATAAAATTATAATTAAAATATCATTTACTATTCAAAATCTCAGTCAAATTGGATTCTAATTGGTAAATAATTATCTTAAATAGATGTTTCATAAACATTTTGATCCTAAATTTAACTTTAATTTAAAATAATCCTAAAATCAAGTCAAATCTAATAAATTAAGAAGAAATTAATTGTTTCTAAAATTATAGATTTACCCTAATTTCTTCAATAATTTCATTAAAAACATAATCAAATCCTAAATCCATTAAAATTCAAAAGAAAACCATAAAATTCACAAAGATGATTAAAATTTACTAAAATAAATACCTCGTAAAACTAGATATTACTTAAATTATCATAAAATTTCCCTAAAAGCTCTAATTGATTTACATAGCCTAAAATTATTTTATTTTTGTCGAGTACAACATAATCTATTGAAAGATGTAATTTATTTAGTTAAATTTTCATTGAAAATAACAAGTCACAAATGGAATTTTAATTAGTAGAGATTATATTCTATAAAGAAAGTTTTCAGTGAAGAAGTAATATTGTGAGAAAGTACATTAAGTGACTAAAATCGTTGAAATTACTGAAAACAGTGGTATAGCTAAAGATATCTACTAAATAGATGAAATATCAATTGATATATTAAAAACTTACAAGGGTAATATACTTTGAATGGAGAAAATATACATCGAAGAGGAAAATATTCATTGAAGAGAAAAATATTCGTTGAAGAGGAAAAAGCATTCATTGAATAAGGAAAACATTAATTGAAGAGAGAAAATATTCATTAAAGAGGAAAGCAATCATTAAAGTGAGAAAATATGAATTGAAGCTAACAAATATTCAGTGAATCGAGAATTGCTTATAATAAATTAGTCGGTAAAATTTCTCAATGATGAGATGAAATATCAATTAAATATTGTGAAATACTTTAGACGGTGTCTGAATTATTCACTGATCAACAAATATACTTAAAAGATGTAAATATTCACTGAAAAGGAATTGTACTTTAAGAGTGGATGAATTACAATTATATTTAATTAAAAATTATCAACGATTGAGTAGATTTCGTCGGTTAATTATATTTAAATAGGGATATATATCTATATATTGATGGACACATGGGCGGAGGAATAGTTATTAAAAACAATAAACGCGCGCGCGCGCGCGTATACTAATTCGGCGAATATACACAAATCCAACGAATATTCAACAAATCCAACGAAAATTCAACAAATCCAACAAATATATCGATAAGCGTAATTGTGTGGGTAGAAATTCCAGTCTAGCATTTGGCCATTATTTAGGAATCGATGCCATTGCACAAGTATCGCACAGCCCCAGCTATCAGTGTACTGCAGCCCAATATGGCAGCTCCTACAGTGGTTTCAGTCGAAACATTGACGATTTATTTGATTGATGTGAATATATTTTTATCGATTTATTTTATGTTTGTGATTTTTTATTAATTTTTATTATTAAAATAGCATATATAAAACTTTTCTCATATTTTAAGCTATAACATGAATATTATATCAATAGTAAACTCAAAACACATTGAATGATATATTTTGAATGAACATTATGGAATTTATTACTATTAAGAATTATTGTCTAAATGTAATTAATTTCGATAAAACTTATATTTAAATACTTTTTTTTAGTTGTAACTATTGACAACATATTATTTTAAATTCTTAAATTATTCTATTATTTAAAATTATATTTGAAATTTAGTTAAAATAATTTTTTTTTATTGATTAGTAAATAGAATATTTGATTTAGTTTAAAATTTATACTGAAATAATTTTTTTTTGACAAACTAAAAATATTTTGTATAATCTCTTTATAAATTTATGGTTATAAATAAATATTATCCAAATGTCAAATTAATTTCATATTATTTATTCAATTGTAACTATTGACAACATAATAATTTAAATTCAAAAATAATAATAACATCAAAAGATGATTATTATTTCTAAAAGTAAAACATACATTAATTTTCTAAATTTATTTAATATTACAAAAACCTAAATGCTTCTTATAATCGTAATACCAAATTATTCATCTATTCAATGTATTGTTTACTACGTTCCCTTATTTGATGGACTTTCTAATACGTTCTTCCTACTTGTTATATTGAATCAGATCCACCCGCATTTATAGTATTAAATTTGCCGGTTTTGTTTTGAATTAACTATTGTAAGAAACAGTATGCAAATGATGATGTTATGATTATCGCAGATGATGTTATGATTATCGAAGATGATGGTAAATTTTAATTTCATTTTTTCTATATATTTAAAAAAACGGTTTAGTTGATTTGGATGCCAATGTTCCTGATGATGCCTACATTTCTATGGATGCCCCCGTTTCTGTGGAAGATATGGAAGACCTCTTTTCTATAGAGGATGATGATTATTCGGAATCAGGGGCTAAATGTTAGTTTTTTATTTATTTTTATTTATTGATAGAAATTAAGTTAATTATATTTGGAGTATTATTAAAATAATACATCAAATATCAATAATTTATAATAAGGTTCTATTTATTTTTCAATTTATAAGTTTTATGATAAATATATTTTTATCTTAAATTGATGAAATTTAAAGTATTATTATAATAATAATTCAAATATCATTAATTTATAATCAATTAAAATTAAAAAGAAACAACTATTATTACTGAAACAGATATTACCATAATAAGTTAAAATTATAAAGAAACAAATATATTGCCATAATAGTTATTGAATTATATAGGAAATATTTTATTATAGATTTTACAGTAATTGTTATTGAATTATATAGGAATTATTTTAATAGATATTTTATATAGAAATTATTTAATAGTTTGCAGTGAGCATGCAAATATTATTATTTTTATTAGATATTTTATATAGGTTTTATTTAATAGTTTGCAGTGACCATACAAATATTATTATTTTTATTAGATATTTTATATAGGTTTTATTTAATAGTTTGCAGTGAGTATGCAAATATTATTAGATATTTTATATAGGTTTTATTTAATAGTTAGAATTATTAGATATTTTATATAGGTTTTGTACATTAATTTATTATTTTTTATTAGGCACTTTTTATCCGAGATATTGCATCTCATCATTGCAACATAATGAAGTTGTCATAAAGAAATGAAAAAATATTACTGCCATAGATTTAATGGCATCGACTTTTTTATCTGCGCCATATGCAAAACTTCCCAGAGCATTAAATATAAAGAATTTTATAGGGAACATGCGGTTCATTTAAATTCTTTTAGGTCTAATAAAATTAAACCGTTTAAGAAAATTAATAAAAATAACATAGATATTTTGAATATGCTGCAAAATAAAACTACATCAAATAAAACGAATAAAAGACCTGCTGCACATATTAAAATTAATATCCCTAATAAAATAATTAAAAAAGAAGTCATCGAAATCAGTGATGATGATGACTCTAATATTATAAATAATGTAAATAATGAAAATATTATAAATAATGTAAATATTATACCAGATATAAATAATGAAAATATTATAAATAATGTAAATAATATACCTATTATAAATAATGTAAATAATATACCTATTATAAATAATGTAAATAATATACCTATTATAAATAATGTAAATATTATACCAGATATAAATAATGAAAATATGATAAATAATATACCTATTATAAATATTATAAATAATATACCTATTATAAATAATGTAAATAATATACCAGATATAAATAATGAAAATATTATAAATAATAATATTATTACAATTCGGAGGTTCGGTATTAGAGAATGAGCCGAACATTTCAGTAAATTTAAATGGCGCTATCAAAACTTTACGTTTTGATATATCTAACGCGCAACTAATTACAATAACTTTAACTGAGCGAATCAGTAATAAATTAATTTTAGAAATAAATAAAATGGGGAGCGTTAACATTCAATTCGCAATATTAATTAAATTTGAAAAAGATGCTGAGATCCGTGACAATTATTTTTCGAATAATGCGGAGACATTTTCGGATAACTTTTTAAGCGAAGGGGTTAATAAGCTTAATGAAAAAATAGAACAATTCACCCATTTAGGCAGTGGGTGGCGTGTATTAATATTATGGAAATTCACTTTATTTTAACTAAATATGCTCCTATTAATCGTCTGTCTGAACATAAATATATTGAAACCCCTTCTGCATTGAAAAATAAAGGAGCTATAGTAAATATACAAAACAATGACGACAAGTGCTTCCTTTACTCTATTCTTTATTTATTAAAGATATAATTGGTGAAAATCCCCAAAGAGTCTCTAAATATACAGAGTTTTTAGACGATTTAGAATACGATGAGGTCACGGATTGTCCCATGAAATTAATAAATATCCCAAAGTTTGAAAAGAAAAATTCGACTTTAAAATTAGCAATAAATGTGTTTTCGTACACACCAACTGTTATAATTGATGAGGTTCCAGATAATTATGTCTTTCACCATCCTCATTTAAGTTTGATACATAGAAGCAAAGTCACTGACGGAAACCCTATTTATTTATTATTGCTTGAAAATAAGGATAGATATCATTATACCGCAGTGACCAATATCAACTGGTTAATGAATTGCCATCAAACCCCTGACTGTAACATTCAAAGTAGATGCCGTTGGTGTCCACATTGCCTTAATGGGTTTAGATTAGATAATGCATTCAATACACATGTTGCATTATGCGCCAAAAATCAGACTGGCACAACCCTATACACGCTCCCCGAAAATAAAAATTTAGAATTCCTAAATTATTCAAAACATATCACCCCACCTTTTGTGATTTATGCCGATTTTGAATCGGTTTTACCTCCTGATGATAGACATCATCAAATTCATATGCCTATTGCAGCAGGCCTTTTATTAATTAATAATTACACTAACACAAAATCGTATTATTACTTTTATGGTCTTGATTGCATTCCTGATTTTCTTAAGAAAATTGAGGAAATTGCAACTGAAATTGTTATTCCGTACTATGATTCGGAAGGTGATAAATTGATAGGGCCTATGTCTTTCAGTGAGGTTCGACAGTTTAAATCTTGTCGAACCTGTTATTTATGTAAAAAACCGATTGTACATCCGGTTTGAGATCATTGCCATTTTACTGGTAATTATCTAGGGTCAGCTTGACGAAAATGTAATGTAGCTCGTAGGATTTATCGATTACTACCTATAGTTTTTCATAATTTAAGAGAGTATGACCTTCACCATATTTTAAAATATGGTCTCGATCGTTTTCCTTCATGGAATTTAGATATCATACCAACCTCTACAGAAAAATTTATTTCGTTAATTGTTCACATTAACAAATTGGCTGTTCGCTTTATCGACAGTATGCAATTTGTTAATTGTTCGTTAGCTAACGCTGTGAAAACACTAACTTCTCTTCCATTGACTTCTTCTGTCTTTCAAGGTTCTATAGTCGACTGTAGAGGTATTTTTCCGTATAATTTTGCTATTTCTAAGGAAGTTCTTGAGACTACTTATGAGTTGCCTCCAATTTGGGAAGGCGTAAGTGAAGATGAGTACGATAGGGCACAACTAATCTGGACGAAGCAAAACTGTAGGACTTTGCGTGATTATATGTTAATTTACCTTAAACTTGAGGTATTCCTCCTTGCGGACTATTTTCAACAATTCCGTGCCAAGGCTATTGTTTACAATGGTCTTGAACCTCTAAACTTTTATGGAATTCCGGGTATGTCATGGGCTTCAGCGCTTATGACATTAACGGAACCCATTGAACTTTTACAGGACATGGAAATGTTCAATTTTTACGAAGGTGGAATACGGGGCGGGTTAACATTTGTTAACAAACATTACGTTGCTGCTTCGGAGGATACAGAATTATTGTACATAGATATAAATAATCTGTATGGTTGGGCTCTCAGCCATAGTCTTCCTTACGCTGATTTTACTTGAGTGTATGATGGTTTGGGTGAGGTTTTGATTGAATGTGCGAATGTTGTGGATATTGAAATCCTTCCATATGGATATACTATGGAAGTTGATATCGAGATTCCAGATTATTTACATGATTTTTTAAAATGACTTTCCGATTGGACCGGAAAAGATGTACCCACCAAATTCAAAAGTTGAGAAGTTAATGCTCACGCATTATCCTAAGAAGAACTATGTTCTTCATTGGAGGCTTCTCAGGCTTTATCTTTCTCTCGGGGCTAAGGTTACATATATACATAGAGCTATTAAATACAAGCAAGCTCCTATTTTTAAAAATTACATCGATACACTAACTTGCGTGCAAATGCAGTTAGTGAATTATATAGAGATTTATTTAAATTGTATAACAGTCTGTATGGTAAATCAGTTGAGAACCTTAAAAAGAGGATGAATTTGCGATTATGTAATTCAGCTGAAAAGTTAATTACATATTCGTCAAAACCGGCATTTAGAAAAACAATAGAGATTACTGATGATCTTTTTGCCGCTCATCTTAATAAGGACTCAATATGTTTGGATAGACCTAGTTATATTGGTCAATCAGTTCTAGATTTATCCAAACTACGAATGTACCAGTTACAGTATGTTGAATTACAAAAATATCGTGATATTTATAATTGTGATATAAATCTAGTAGCGGGTGATACAGACAGCTTCTTTTTGTAGATAAAAAATTTAAAATTAGAAATTTTATTAAAAGCGATGATTTCGGATGACCTATTAGACACATCAAATTATGATCCTTCTCATCCTTTATATTCTAGACGACTTGACTCGGTTATATGCAAGTTCAAGGATAAGAGTAAAGGTTTAGGATATAACGAGTGGGTTTTCTTGCGCCCTAAATGTTATAGCTTGCTAGGAAATAAATCAACAATGCGAGCAAAGGGTGTAAAATTACCGGGTACCGACATTAAACACCAATCATATTTGCATTGTTATAATAACAATACTATTATGTCGGTACCTCAAACTAGGATAGGGACCCGAAATCACCAGCTGTTTACTTTTAAAAATTCTAAAATCGCATTAAATAACCATGACGATAAGAGAGCTTGGGTAGGGAAAAACTCGAGTTTTGCATATGGTCATTATAGAGGAGTTGATGTCCTTGATGTTGGCGGTAATATAGTAATGCCTGAAGCCGATCCTGCAATTCTCGATGAACAATTTGCAGAAATATTTGACAATATAATCGATATTTATTGATCAAATTTGTATGTAAAAATAAAAATTGATCAAATTTGTCTTTGCTATTTTCATGTTTTTACATTTATTTGTTGTAGTTATTTAGATTTATTAATATTTTTAGATTTGTTTTTTAATATAATAGTTTGCAGTGAGCATGCTGATACTATATTGGTTTTGTATATGTATTAATTTATTATTAGATATTTTATATAGGTTTTATATATATATATATATATATATATATATATATATATATATATATATATATATATATATATATATTATATATATATATATATATATATTATATGGTTTATAAAACTTGTAATAAAAATTTTTAAAAATAATAATATTAATAATAACTAAAACTTGTAATAATAATATTACTAATAATAATAATATTGAAAATATTATTAATATAAACGTGTAATAATAACAATAATAATAATAAAAATATTAATATTATTAACAATAACAAATAAAAACTTTTAATAAAAACTTTTAATAGAAAAATTTGTAACAATAATAACTAAAACTTGTAATAATAATAAAAATTAAAAATAAAACTTAATAAAATCTTTCACTAGAAAAAATTTATAACAATAATAATATTAATAAATAAAACTTGTAATAAAAATTTTTAAAAATAATAACTAAAACTTGTAATGATAATAATATTAATAATAATAATAAAAATATTTATTATAATAATAATAATATTAATAAAATCTTTTAATAGAAAAAATTTGTAACAATAATAATAATATTAATAAATAAAACTTGTAATAAAAATTTTAAAAAAATAATATTAATAATAAATAAAAAACTTGTAATAATAATAATAAAAATAATAACAATAATAATAATAATATTAAATATTAAAAAACATTACTGATAAAAATAATGAATAGAATAAAATTTTAAAAAATATATATTAATAATTAAAACACTACTTATAAAAAATAAGTAACAAATTAAAATTAAAAAATGTTTAAAAATAGTATGACCTTGAAAATTTTTGAATGACCTTGAAAAAATATGATAAGTCATCCAATGACCTTGACCTACTTTTGAATGACCTTGAAAAAATATGATGAGTCATCCAGTGACCTTGAATGAGTCATGGTCTTCGTTTAAATGACCTTGAATGAGTCATTGTCTCAGAAAAACATTGTACTTTTGGACTTACAAAAATTTTCTCTCAGCGGGGGGAAGGGGTGTGCTGGAGGTGACACATCCCACTACTCAAAATATATATTTTTTGTAAAGTTTATTATTTTTTTATTATTTTATTATTCGATGTTTCTAATTTTTTGTTCGTATTCTTTTCTATTTGTTTGTAATTTTGTATTTTCCTTTGTGCTTTATATATAAATAAACGAAAAAATATAATTTCATAGTCTTCATTTTTTTACGTATAAATAAAAAAATAATAATATGAAATTACGTCCTCCGGGCATGACGTACTGACAACCCTAGTGAAAGAATTCTCATCCGTTGTATGTGTGTAAATAAAAAGGGAGTTCCTCGATTAACAGGTTAATTATGGATCCGATTTGCAAAAATATTGATTGAATATTCAAAGCACTGTGAGAAAGATAAGAAACCCCAGGATTGAAGCAAAGTTGCACTTGAACGATAAACATAAAATTTCTAATTACTTTCTGTAGGTGATACAATGTATAAACAAACAATAGCTGATCGAATATATAAAATTTAGATTAGTTTTACAGTTGTAATATTTTGTAAGAAATCCCATAATTTTTAATGGTTAATGATAGTTGAGGCCAATATTAATTGACTAAAATATAATAACATTATGAATTGTATCAATAATAAGTTCAGAATAAAGAAATAATTGTAATTGTATAAAATCAGTTTTAATAAAGCAATTTTATACTTCATAGCATTTAACATATATATTTAACATTTATACATATTTTAAGTTATTGCTACCAATTACATAAACATAAGTGCATATTAATAATTAAACATATTGTGCTGATTAATAATTATTTATTTATCAACTTCCAAAATATCCTGTTGTTTGATAGAATGATAAACATACCAATATTATTATGATGATTTATTAAACTAAATCTTTATTACTTGGTAACAATTTTAATCTCATAATTAATGTCCTCTTCATTTTACATTGTCAGTGATAATCATAATAAAATAAACGTTGAAATATTATCATCAAAATGTTAAGATTATTTTTACATTAATACAAATTTCCATCGAGATAAATTATCAAAATAAATTGCCCAATACAAGAAAACTATTGTTAGTGTTAGATTGGATAAAATTAGATCTAAAAATAGTAATTAAATATTACAGTTTTTAGTAAAAATATAAATAATTAATAATAATTATAATATTTTTTAAATTACTAAAAAAATACATTTACTTTAATATTTTATATAATATAAATGAGTTAAAGTTAGCTGGCCAATGGTTATCCAGCCGAGTGTCAAACTGATTAGTTACAAGAAGTTAGGATAATGGATAATAAATTGTTTGACCGGCTCAAAATGTGTAACTCTCATCGATACATCCATTACGAGGGCATATATCACACATTCAGTATCTCGGACAGCATAATTAAAGGCCGACAAATACTATATAATCGGAGAACAGCAAACCTGGAACGCCAGTTGGTGACAATACAAAAATGATTTAATATTAAAAGAAATAAATTCAGAATATTATCTAAAAGATTGAGTTAAAAAGAAGTGATTGTGATTCAGGGTGATATCCGTTGGGTGTCTACCTTCTAGACTAACTTCCTGAATCAGTGTATTAGAAATAAAAGTTATTTAGTTAAGACTTGATATTTTTAATTGTGAGAGAACACGAGGAGCCAGATCGAGAGCCAATTCCTATCGACAAATCATTAATATCCCAACAAATTTGGTGAACCGGGCGTGATGTGAATCGTCGATGGAAAGTGTTTATAGAAAACCAATAGCATCGTGGAAACTATTGTACATTGATAGAGAAATCGAAAACATGACTAATTCAATAAATGATTTAGAAAATGAAAAAGCTTCGATGTTGATTATGCGAAAAGAAAAGTTGGAAAAAAGAGATTAACGATCAAACGTGATGCAAGGAATAAATGCTATGTGAAATATCGCTGAGTATGAGAAAATTTAAAACAATGATCAAACTGTGCGCCAACCTGGATGAATTTGACCGACTGATGAAGGACGAGATCAGGGTTTTGACTGTAAAAGTTGGCAGAGCACTTCGAACGAGTAGTTAGATATTATTTTTTTCGATATTTCAGAGAGAGCAAACGAAATAGAAAATTGTGTACGTTATGCTGCATATGATAGAGTAAAACTTTTATAAAGAGAATTTCAACAGGAAACTAAAGTAGCAATAATTGGATTAAGATTTAAAAAGATAAATAATTTCTAATTGGTTGTAGATTTATTACAAGTGTCAAAAATGACGTAAAAATGACGAGTATGGAAGCTATGGTGAGGAGAATTGTGATTTTATAGATGCTTTGTTATTAAGTGATGAAGATGAGAATAATAAAAAAATGAATGTGATTAATAATTCTGAATTAAAGCGAAAAATAAAAAAAATAATAATTGTTGATTATACGTAGAACCAGATAGTGGGGAGCTAAGAGATGTTACTAAAAATGGAATATGAGCTCATGGAGGCTAGAGCCAGATCGAGAGATAATTCCTATCGACAAATCGTTAGTATCCCAACAATTTTATTAAGTGAAAATACTCCATTGTGTTCATGTAATTTTATTTTTTGATTTTTCAAACGTTTTCAAGCTGTTGCAAAATTAGTTTCAGTCATAATCATTTAGCCAATTGTTCCTCTATCTATTGATAATTTATAATCAATTAAATTTTTTAAAAAATTAATTCTAATTGACAAGACATTTTTATTTCACTGTCACCTAAAAATCGACTTTTCAAATTGTATGAATAATTCCTCTTATATTAAACAATACCACTTGAAAGAGTAGGGATGAAAATTTGTGTCAAATAGAAAACATTGGTCTATAGTCGAAAACTAAATGAAGATAGATGGAATTTTAAAAAAGAAAATTAATGGTTTTTAAATATTTAGAATTTTTTACTTAGCCAAGTGTTTCTTTTAAAACTGTTATACTATGTTAAATGTTAAAATAATTTTAAATTTGACTAATTGATTTCAAATTTTGCGTAATAGTCATGATTTAGACAAATTTTTTTCAAAATAAATTGTCTTAAAGGCAAAAAATATTATTATTACCATAAGGGTACTTTTAATAAATTATTTTTAGGCCAAAACATCGCCATTTGATAGCAATTATTTACACAATCGATATATTATTATAAATCACAGTAGGACAGATGAGAAAATAGCAGAATATATGATATTGCTCGTGAGATGAGTCTTAAATTATAGCAACTCGAGCTTATTAACAAGTCTTTAAAATCAGACGATGAAGAGTCATTAAACAATTCGTCTATCAAAAGTAGGTCATTTTAGCAGTATAAAAATATCGGTTTTCCTTAAGCTGATTTCTAATGGATTTATATTGAATAAGTGTACTATAATGATACTAGTAATTCGGTTTTAATCCCTTGATTCTTGCCAGCTTAACTCGTCGTCTTACATAAAAAATATGCAATTAAGATAAAAACAACTATAACAATTGATATCAACAGACGACCAGTCAAGAAAAGGTATACGAGAAAAAATGATCAGCGAAATACAAAGGTAAGATGACAGGAATGACTATAAACGTAATTCACATGGGAAACCGTAGTGACTAAAATATTGAATATTCGCAACGTGGAAAGCAAATTTAACGATCAACCGTGTAAACTTTTATAAAAATACAGCTTTTGGTTACCATGCATATGTTAGGGTTAAGCCCCTAGGCTTTAATTTAAAAAGAAAAGGTTAAATTTAGTAATTTTAAATTACTAAATTTAGTATCAAAAATAAATAAAAAATATAAATAGTATTTTAATTATAAATATAAATAAAAATAGTAATAGATTTAGAAATAAATCTAGATATAGTAATTGTTAATTACTATTTTAGAAAGCAAGAATTTATTTTTATAAATAAATAAATTTTTTTGGTGAGGGAAAAAAGTAACTGACGACAAATTACACGATAAGAAATAGAAAAAGATCGAACACGGAAAATTTTATTACCGATCAAGTGGTACATTCTAGAATAAATAATACCCGAATCGAGAATAAATTGAGATGGATCGAACATAGAACCAAATTATCTGAACGAATAATTAAACACAAATTTGATCTGATCAACAGATCAAGTTTCGGAATTATACAAGTACGAATCTATTATAAATACTTATCGAAGTCTAAGAGTAGCCCCAAAAGTAGAAAGCATGCTTGTCCATCTTTTACTTATAGCGATAGTTGTGCTACACAGGAGCCAACTATTTTTCTTGCAGACTGGTAAAACAGTATGGATCATTAGTATCCAGATCTTATATTTTCTTGTAAATTAATACATATTCTATTTGTAAATTTCGAAAATAATAAATTAGTTTAAAAGCGATTTTGTGTTTATTTTTTTATTTCGGAACACTACCTTGTATTGTTAATTAATTTAAATAATTAATATTTATATTAATCGTTTATATTTGGAGTCAGATTTTGTGTTAAGATAATCCCCCATTTTTCGGATCTTAACATATGCATAGTAAGCTATCTAGCCCAAGAGACCCCGTGTGAATTACATAATACCCATGTGATTAATGGTAATGTAATCACATATCATTATATAAACTCCGAGTTGTATGGTACATATGATTACACAACCACGTGTAACCTTTTTTAATGAAATAGTCCCCATTTTGAATTTATTATTATGATTATATATAGGCTTAATTAATTATCTTAGACAGAATATGTTAACTGGATACAAATTTCAATCACTTAATGCAACTTTTTTATGAAATTATGGTTTGTTTTAAATAACTGTTATACTTGATGAAAAATTATATAAATATTGTAAAACATTTCTTCCTCTGTAATTCACTGCGCATACACAACTTTGATTAAAATTAGTTCTTATTTTATTTAACTTTATAAAAAATGATGAAATGGTACAGAAAATGAAACAGCTCTATCTGAAGCTATTAAATAATTTAATCTACAGTACTCCAGAGGTTATTCTGTTTATAATTTGGATGAAAAAGGCCTTAACTTCAATGTGAGTCTATTCTAACATTTGAATTAGATTAATCAACTGTCGATAATTAATGAGCAATATTTTTGTACATACAACTATGATGGTTTTATGGAGCAACAGAAGGAGTTTGAGTTGTTATCAATAATAAATGTTATTTATTTTACTTATTTGCTTCAATTTTTTATGTTTCTATAATATATATTGTAAGAAAAATTCGTTGCGATACATATATTTATCGAGTATCAACCCTCATATCAATATGTTACCAACTACCTACCCAATTTAGTTTGTTCGCATTCACATAATTATGTTTAACCACTATAATTCACCTGTTTCGGCCAGATAAATTACCTCTCACGTATTGTATTTTAATGCGCCTGTATGAGCATGGTTAATTAAGTGTTTTTTGCTTTTGTGTGTGCAATTCTTGGTGTGATTGATTTAATTTTGTTTTTGATTATTTTACTGAACATTCAGGAGTTTGTTCATCTACTGGGATTTTTAAAGAACTTTGTGTATTTTGAAATATTTGGAATATAAATTTTAAATTGGTATTTGTGCGGAATATTTGAATTATTTGGAAAATATTTTTTGAACTTGTTTGTCTTCAATTAAATGATGTCCAACTATCAATGCTTTGACGATGAAACTGACTTATTTTCGTAAACTCGTATCTAGGGTTGAACGGTTTTTCAAAACGGTTTTTAAAATAAATTTGACACATTCGAAAACTGGTTTTAAAAAAATTCTTTATATTATTATTTTATTATTATATTAATATTAAATTAATATTATTAATCTTAATTGTTAAAATAATAAAATTGTAAAAGAAACTTCAATAATATTTATTCAATAACTTTAACCCTATTTTAGTTAAAATGATAAGTCGTAAGTTTTGGATAGTTTCAAAAAGATAAGGATATACAAGGCAATTTGCAATCAAATGTTGAGCTGCGAAGGATCATCTACGAGCAATCTATATAATCATTTGAAAGCAGTTCATAAAATAATTGTCGATAAGAAATTATAAACGAATGACGGAGAAGAAACGCCTGGATCTTCCTCTTCAAAAAAACAAATGAATACATTGAATTTTATGAACGTCAAAAGTTGTAGTTTAGAAGAAATCATTTCAAAACTTGCAGCAATGAATCGATTTTCTATTAATAGCAATACAATACAATACAATTTTAGTAAATAAATCACATAATGGGGTGGATCGTCTTTAACCCTTGATTTTGTATAGTAAATATCTAGTTTGGTATCTAAACGTTTATTGATATATTATTTTATTATAAGAATGTTTAAGCAGAGTATTTTATGTGGGATATTGTGGTGAATATCTGTCTACAAAATTCTATACATATTACTAATCATAGAGCATATGACATAGAAATATGTCCAGTGCATGTGTATCATTGTGTGACAGTGCATATGAGAGAGTAGTTTAATTTCTTTTAAAATTCTTTTACGAAGTAAAGTAAGGTATAATTATTCAAATAACACATCACAGTTTAAATGACATAATGCTTCGAAAATGTATCTATTGTGATTTTACAACGAAAATTATGATTATACCAGACACTTAGCACGGTCGTTATATCGTACGAATAAACGTAATCTCTGCTAACCACTCATTGTGTCTGATAATAAATAAATGAATCAAAATATACAAGTCGGTGAAAATAGACAAAAAGTGATGGGATACTCTCATTACCAAGCCGTAATAATAATAATCTGTCGGAAAGTTAGAAAAATGTTCTAAAATACTTTTCAATTTTAAAAAAACTAAATTAATTTTTAAAAGAATTTTAAAAATTTAACCAAGCAAAAAAAAATTAAAATACTAATTTCCAAATAGAAAAGGAATATTTTATAATTCTAAACTTTTTCTCATTTATATTTTTAAAAAATTTATTTCATTGCTGCTGTTCTCTAATAAATCATTGAAAAATAACAATAGTATTAGAGTATTATTATTATAATAACTTAGTTTGAGCCTTGGATTCGTAACATTTAGCTATTAGTTTCTCAAGTGTATTTTTTATTTTATTCATTGTTTAATTGCATCATATTAAATTTACATAAAAATTACACGCTATACAGATAAACTACATCTTCTGTTACATTTTCTGTTACATCTTACATCTTCTTACATCTTCTTACATCCTACACCTTCTATTTCATACTAAATTACGGATAATCGAATTTTATTCTTTTAATTAAGAAAAATTCGACAAGCAACCTCTGACAACTCTGTCATTTTCACAAAAATCATGCTAAAAATATGTAAATGGCTTTCGATTCAATGAGTTTTAAAAATAAAGTATCTCAATAAAAAGCCCTTTATGCTCAACCCCTAAAAAATATTGCATATTTGCTGTGGTATTATTTAAACGGTATGGTCGTCGTACCGGTTGCTAAAAAGTAAGAACTCCGTATCGACTGCTAAATAAAGTTTCATAGATTAAAAATTACGCGAATTTTGTATATACATTTGTATACGATTTCGAAAAATACAATAAAAATGGTTGGTTACCTATGAAAAAAACTTTGAAATTAAAATATTTGTTCAATAAGAAACTGTCATAACTTTTTTTCTTAAAAATATTGAAATGAGCTCAATTTTTTTATTTTTAAATTTATTTTCCAAAATACATCTAAAATATTTATACATGAGTATGAGCGCTTGTTGTCTAGGCATCGCATTTTTCATTAAAAAAAGTTTCACTAGTATTCAAATCCCCATTTACTGTAATTATTTGTAGACATTCTGTAAAAATGATTATTGTTTAACTGAAGCGTCGTACTAGTTTTTATTTTTGAAAACTTGGTGAATTTTAATATTAAATAAAATTATATTGCAAGTCTTTTTTGTTAATTGTCGCATTTTTGATGATTCGAAAATCTATCTCGTATTCACAATAAATTTATTAAAATAATAGTATTTCTCGTTATTTTATAATAAGAAATATTAAATACTAGAGATATATGTTATAAATTTCCATAAAGATTTCATTGTGTATTTAAATTTTATAAAATTAGATACAAATATGAAGAAACAACAAAATTGAAATGCAATTTCTTCGAATTTAAAAAATTCAAATGTAAGATTACTGTAACCTTAAATTAAATTTTTAAAGCTCAGCCTGGAGCTGCTCATAATGACACTATTCCAATCTCAACTGAAATCGTTGAACTTCAGCCTGGAACGTCAAGTAAAAACTAACCAAAACACCATATAAAGCTCTATTTTTTTTTGATTTCTAAGCACCACAAATTACTTTACAACTATGAATAACTTATTGTTTTAGTGACAAAACTGTTGACTGTAAATGGTGTTAAAAGCACAAAAACAAAATGTTGAAAAGAGCTAAAAACTTGCATATATCCTGAGTGACAAACATGCTTTGTTAAAGATAACGATTCAAAAACCAATTTTCAGACTTAGAATAGAAAAAAAGCATGATAAATCAAAAGCATATATAATTGTAATTATTGAAATAAGATTGTGTTTGGAATTATGGATAAAGCTCATGAAGTATATTTTGCCATGTATCATTAGGGTGACCGGACAAAATGGTATAGGACAAAGTGTTATAGGACAAAATTGTATAGGACAAAATGGTACGGACAAAATGGTATATGGACAGAATGGTATAGGACAAAATGATAGTACTTAACACAATACTTACTCAATAATGTTTAGGGAATATTTTTAATAAATTAATAAATTCAAATCACATTAACAAAATTAAATTTACTAAATATATTTATAAAAAAAATATTGAATTGTAACTTTATTAATTAATTATATTTACTATTAGATTTATCAATTTCATCATCGTCAACTGGAGCTCTGAACAACAACTGGAAAAAAAAGAAAGAATACATTCGTATCAATGAAGCACTTCACACCATGGTGCCGATTATAACTGAGATCCGGTTACATATCTGGGAGATATTGCACGAGTTCTCAATATAAATGTTGTCTGACTTATTATTGAAATATATTTACACTAAAACCTCGATTTGCGTTGCTTAAATTTCCCATATAAAATAAATTTTCAATGTAAAATGAATTAGATCTCCCGCATGAAAATAAAGATAATTATAGTTTAAGTAAGTTTTTCCAAAATTTGCAATATACATACGTATAATGTAACAAATTACATAATGGTTATTATGTAATTCATACCAAACATTAAAAATACATTATTTTGTTTATTTCATGAATTCTTTATTTTGTTTATTGAATGAAATTTTATGTTATTTTATTAGTTATTTAATAAATTTATGTTTTATATTTTATTTAATATTTTAATGAATTTATATATTATATTTAATGTTGGTTTATGTATTACATATATACATAATGATTGAAATAAAAATAGTTTTTAATCCAAGGGATCTTTTGTTTTAGTACTAATTAACAAAATACATTTTTATATGGAAAAATTAATTTCGATTTGCGTCGTCTTTCTTGGGGCCCATTTAATGACGGAAATCGAGGTTTTAGTGTAATTTATTTGGAGTTGTAGTGTTCTTTAATATATATTTAATTTATTAATATTTGAGTTAATTATTGAATAAAGTAGTACTATTATGTCTTAGAACCATCATTAGAGTTTTTAATACAGTTTAAAGCTTAATTAAAAACAATCACCCATAATATATTTAATCGAGCTGTAACAAAAAAATAATATCAATATGGGAATATTTTCAGACTCCAAATTTAAGGTTTCAATGATATATCGACAGAAATTCGAAAATTGTTTCACATAAAAGTCATGCAATTATTTTTTTATATTTTTCATTTATTATATTTATTTGGCACTGTCTAATTCACCGTATTCAATTGTATTTGGATGATTCAATTACAAATATGAATCAAATGAATTACTTTAAATTATTGATTAACAAAATATGTTTACTGTAAGACGTCAAATAAGCATCAAAGAGAATTAAAGAACATATCTGAAGACCTTTGTTTAGAAATAATAAAAATAGGAAGAATATTTGGTACATATTGGAATCTTGTAATTCGAGACAATAATCAATCCTGTCGCAATCCTGAGTAAAGTTTTACTATCATCACTATCATTTTAGTGAAATTAGCCCAAAATATTTGTTTTTCGTAAACGATTGAGTATATAAACCTTTATATTAAGCACTTGTTTTAAAAGCAACAAGTTCAAAACTAAGTAATTACTGATCACTAAATATTACTCATTTATAAAATAGCGATGAAACATTACTTAATCCATGTACAACAATCACCGTTTTTTAGAACAAACTGCATTACTAGTATTATGCATGTTTCTAATTGGATAAAATTTGTATAGGTAATCTGATCAAAAATGGTGCCATAACAAAAATCTATCCAACAGGTCCTAATAGATTTTTCAAATACTTTGCAACAAGGGCCAATTTTATTATTTAATTGTATGATATTTAATTTATGCTGCTACCAAGGAATCACTGTTTTATAATTAATAATGATATTATTTCCCAATGACCCTAAAAAATTAATTAGTAAAGAGTTTTTTGATACTCACAAAATTTTGGCACAACCTTTTTCAAATGATTTTGATCATTATCTATTGGTTTTATAAAATGGGAAATAATTAATATATTTTATATTAATTTTATTGGTTAAATTTATTTTTGATTAATATTTAGTTGTAAATTATTTGATTTGAATTTTTAGAAGATTTTAAATATTCCTGGAATTTTAAGTTAGTTGAATATTGATGGATGGTTTGTGTTTGACGAAAAAAGTTGCATTTTTTTTGAACCCGTCTTGAAGTATTTGACATTTTATTTCGTGTGACAGTCGTGCTAATTTATGTACTTTTTAGCCCGTGTTCGTGATAAATAATGGTTTTGTTTTTGATATGTTCATTGAGTCGTGGTCGGAATGTTCTAAGTGTTTCCTCTATGCATGTTGCGTTGCATCTTGTGCAAGTGATTTGATAAACAATATTTTTCGAAAAGTAAAAACATTTGTTGGAAGAGCGCCAGAGACAATCTCAATGAAAAAGTTCTGACGTTAGAGATTTCTGAGATTTTCGAAGTTGTGATTTCAAAGGTGCTAAGGTGGTCGTGAAAGTGAGGCGATTATGTACTCGTAAATCTGTATTGTGAATGAAAGATCTGATTATAACACATGTTTTATTGTTTAAGAAAAGAGAGCGTATATATATTATTGATTTTTTTTTTAGATATATTATTTGTTTCTTTTGTGTATAGCGATTTTTGAAGCTGTATTCGTTATAAAAATATTTTTTTACGAACTCCTTTTGGTATCTATTTTGCAAAAAAACGTATTTTGAAGTTTTCGAGAGTTTCTTGTTTTTTGCTATATCAAAACAGTTTCTTATTGTTCTTTTTCTCTATCTAATAGTTACGAGGTCTTTCGTTGGAGTAGATTATTTAATAATAATAATAATAATAATAATAATAATAATAATAATAATAATAATAATAATTTTAGAAATCTATTGGTTGATTCGTAGAATTTCCCTAAAAACTTTCAGTGAGATTGTACAGTATACAAAGGTCTGTATCTGGACGCAAGATGAATTAACGCATTCCCGGACAAGACGGGAAATCCCGACAGCTAATGCATTACAATATATATAACAATTATACATGTGTCCATATAGAAACAATTATATTTTATATTACTTCATTGCAGTGAAAAATTCAATTATTTATTTTATTTGAATTTTTTTTGTCAAGTATGCGGAAAATTAGCAAGACGGGAAATATCGCCAATTTTCCATATACTTTTCATTAGCAAAAAAATGTGCTGAAATAAGGCAGTTATTTATTTTAAAGCAAAATAATTTGGTTTATACAATTAAAATTTTTGTTTTTGTGTTTGGAATAAAATATATATTGGAAATAAAATAATTTAAATTGATATAATACAAAGAAAAATAATAATTATTATTATACATATATATTATAAATAAAATTTTCGTGGTAAGTAATTATAACTATTGATATAGTTCTGAAATAAATTTTAAAAAAACAAAAATTACAGGGGTAAAAATGAATGATCAATATGAAAAATCTAGAGAAAAATGAATAAAATTATTTAGTGAATACTCTATCAATGATTCTGAGTCCAATATTTTATTGATGATAAGGAGTTTGGGTGTGATCCAACATATGAACCTTCACTGAACATAGGTGGTGAAATTGATCCAAATGATGCACAAAATGATTTAAATCGAGAGCAAGACGATTCAAACATTTATCAAATTCATTCTGATTTTCAAGTCATGGACGATGTTGCTGATGAAGAACGGATGGATGACGTTATAGACATACCTGATTTTCCTTTGATATCAACAATTGCGGTGTACAAATTGAAATCCAGCAAAATGCAATACCATTGCAGGTATTTGAAAAATATATTTAATTTTTCAATTTTGAAAACTATTGTCGATTCTAAAAATGCATATGGTGTAAAGCTTTGTAAAAGTAACCGACCAGCAACTCGCAACTGCCGTATTCCAAAGTGTAAAGCTACTGATTGTGTTGAAATGTATACTTTTTTGGCCCTTTTTATGTTTCAAGCACAATTAAAAGCTGTTTTCTAATTTCTCGAATCTCTCATAAAATCTATGAAAGGTCTCCCTACAACTATTCTAAAAGGACAAGATCCAGTGAGAATTAATAAGCAGGTACATGGTGGAGTGAGAAATATGCCAACAACTTCCGTTGATTTCAAATAGGGATATAGGCGAAATATCGTGTACCAAAGATGTAAGCAATGTTCCAATGCAAAAAAATCGAAAGGAAACATCGTATCGTTGTATGGGTTGCTCGACTTTACAAAAACTAAAATACTTTTTTATTTATTTCAGTGTCGGTATACGCCGTCTTGTAAACATCTAATGCATATTTCTTATCTTATATGACAAGACGGTATTTGCCGACTTGTCACTTGGTAACAGTTTTTTTCCAGCTGTATGGACAAGACGGGAAAAGCCGTCTTTAAAAAAATGAATAAAAGGATCAAAGAGGATTAAGAATCCATTTCCTTGTAATATAGTCTTTATTTCACACTTTTATTTTTTATAATCCAAAAGCTGCACTGTGTGTCATCCTGCGTAATTTATGGTTAAAACTATGTTAAAAAGAATTCTATTATATGCGTTACAAGCATATAAAAAACTTGTTCTTAATTTGAGAAGAAATTGTAACAGATACTGATTTATAAATATCTAATAATCAGAAATTTAGATATGAGTTTCAAAATGCTATAAAATCGGTTTCTAAATTACTGAGTTGGCAGACAATGCATTTATTGTGGGAGATCAATCACGCCTGAAGTTAATTGAGAATCAATTCTGGATTGGATCAAGAAATATTCATACAGAGCGCTGATCATGGTGTCGAATATGATAAATTTCAATGAGTTAGTTTAAAATCGAAACGCAATACAGATGATGGCAACATTCGCCGGGAGGAGATGAAGCATCTATATCCGCACTACACCAGGAATAGGTGAAAATTTAGTCAGAGTCATAATAGAAGTCAATCGTGTAGAAACCGGAGAAAGTTTGACAGTCCGGGAAACATATATTTCGGAAATTGAAATAATTTTGATGTAAAATAAATAAAAGATAATGTTTTTGAGAATAGATATGATAACAGAAATAATAGAAATCAGACAAAAGAGCGCAATTGACATGTTAAAACAACGTAGACGTGAACACAGAGCTAAATTACTTGGTGCGATAGATTAAACCCGATTTACTTGTCCTATAAAATTGAGTTAATGGCATTGTTGTAGAGCAAGTTTATGTAAATTATTCATTGGCAAACACGAAGCTTAAATGTAAAAATAGCGTAGATGTGAACAGAGATCTCAAATACTTGTGCAATAATGTCCTAATCATTTGATACAAAATCCAGAGGAATCCAGGTCAAAACACGTTCAACTTAATCGACGCTTATTTGCCATATTCCCAACTTACAGCACACTACAAATAATGGATTATCTACATAGTACCACAGGTATTGATTAAATTTGAATTAATTAATTTGTTCTTAGTATTTTAGTAATCTACGCTTATTTTTGCGCGATTTTGTTGGGATACTGGAAATAATAGGTGGACTAATTATTAAATAGACAAAATCAGTTTAATAAATTAAATGTTACAAGAAAATTATTTGGCATTAATAGCATTTGTAAATTATTTTGTCAGTGCGTTTGGTAGCAAATTGATCATAACTTTGCGAAATTGTACCATAGAGCTACATATATAGTAAGGTTCAAGAATTTTTTGTTTCCCAACCATAAGTGATTTATTGGTAATGTTTTAAAAGCAATTAATAAATTATTTTCAACAGTATTTTGAAAATTTTAATATAACAATACTAACGAAGGTTTAGAATTTATCATTATAATATCCGTATTGAATTAAAAATGTGTCATACCAATTAATGATTCATCATCTGGCGCTCGAATTAGATTTTTCAAAATACAGTGATAATCCTTTTCCATCATTATTGCAATATAATCTGGAGTATTTTTACCCATCTTTAAAACTCTAATTTCTTTGTTATTTTTCATTATGTTTAATTGGCGATCGACATATGTTCGATTACCACATAAAGCATAAATCTGAAACTTCCAAATCATGGGTTTAATTTTATCCGAAGAATTAATTAGCTTAAATGAATCATATATATGCTTTAGAGCTTCATTAACTGAATCTAGAATTATATTATTGATCATCAGTATAAAAAATAGAGCATTACCAAAATTAACCCGAAAATCCAATGAAATTACTGTTTCATTAGTTGATTTTATTTTGATTTTAGTTTTTTTAATTTCAATCTAGAATATTTTTACAGTAATTTTATAACATTAAAAAAATAACTTTTTTAATTCTGTTTAGTTTATTTTTTTTTCTTTTGTGTACTTTTCTTTTATTTTTCATCGAAATTTGAAAAAAATGACTAAATAAACAATTATAAAAAAATTTTAAAAGAATTCCATTTTGTTTTGATATTAATCTTTTAAGAAAATAAAAACACACATTAACAAATTACTTTAAACTATGATTTTATTTAAAAGGAATAAAATATGCTTTAGTGGAATACGATTTTTTGTAATTATATTAAGTATGATTGATAAATATTTTAAAATCAATTGAATTAGCATATTACATAATAGTAAGTCAAAATTGTAGTCATTCGGTATTTATGGTGTTTGACGGTTGTGATTGAATGTTGTTTTATCAGTGTTACATAAGATGACGTTTCCTTCATTTGTCTACATTATGATTCGACTTCAATGTCTTACTACATTCACATCGTTAACTAATTTTTCATACATTCATTCAATCCTCGCACCCGTCATCACAACATTCCAACTGAATACAGTATTCATAAATTATTGTTTTATTTGACATAGAAGTATGCTTTTCCACTCTGTCGTGGTCACTTGTTGTCCTTGGTGGATAATCTCTGGAAGTCGTTCTTGTGTTCTTAAAGGAATTTCTCGAAGAATTTGTCTATCCATCTGAAATTTCGACGATAATCTCACTTTTTTCCTAATCACTTTTAAATCGTTTTGTTGCCACGTCTTAAGCATTTATGAGCCCGTCCATTGTAAGTGTATCCGGCTTGGTTATTTGCCTCGACCACTGGTTATCGACTTGTGGTTTATCCACATTTATTGACCAAGACTCGTCTACCGGACTATCTAAATTGCACCCATGATTATGCATCTCTTTGAAAATCTTAAAGTTTTTGACCAGCGTTGCATTTTTACCCGACATTAAAATAAGAAGAATAATAAATATATCACCATACTTTCAGCACTCTTTCTATCAAGCACCATGCGCGCTTGTCAATTCAATAGGTTTAAAACTTTAATGTGAGTAAATTAAATTCATTCTGCACTCAAAATAAAGCTCTGTATTTTTATCCATCGCTATTTTATCACCTTCAATGCAACAAACTTACAGTAGTCTACTATAAGATGTTAGTACTGTTGGGCCAGAACGTAAACGGCCTTGAAGAGTGTTTAAATGGATCAGAAACACACACGCAAAAATAACACGCAATTTAAATAAACCCTCTGAAACACCAAGTAAACCCGATAAAATCTGAGAAATAAAAGAATTAAATATAAAATAATAAACATAAAAATAAATTAAAATATTAACAAAATGCACCAAGATCCGCACGATACCTACACAAATACAACAAGAAAACACGACAAATTCGACGAAATTAGAAAAATCAATTAAAGTTCATTAAAGTGGAATTTAAATCGAAAAATTTGAATTAGCAATAATTCAATAAAAATTCTAAATAAAAAATTATAAAAATAAATCGAAAAATAATAAAAAATAAATAATAGAATTTGCTAGAAAAGAACAAGGTCGAATTTTGTTTTACTGCATCAAATTTCACACGTCATACAAATAGGTATATATACTGATCCATTTTCACATTTAACTTAACCATTTTGAAAACCATAAAACCATAAAACCGTTTTTTCGAAACAACCATTTTGTAATTGTTAGAACTGTTTTAAAAACCATATTTTCAAATCTTGAATTATTTTCAGACGAATTTGGAAACCTTTTTTAGGTAAGAAGCATTTTGGTTGGAACCCTCTTTCCACATCACGTCCTTGCATCTCAATGGAGCTCTGCTCGGCGTGGGCGTGGGAAGAGAGGTATTTATGTCATTTATGTCATTTTGTATTATGATTTGATGTTTTTATGGAATGGTTAAAATGGGTAAATTTATTGTTTTATAATTAATAAATATTATGAATATACGTAACTTATTTGATATGCTTTTATAAATTTTTTAATGTCGAAATTTTTCCGGCCCACAGCCGACACATCACGCAAGATAGTAAAATCAACATAGTGCAGATGCATGTAAGAGCGTGGAGAATCGCCAATGATATGCACCCGTGAAGACTCAGCGTGCGCAACGCAGCGGTCGTAACGTCAATATTTATCCCTATAGCTGAAGCGAGAAATAAGGAAGAAGTCTCTGGCTGCTTCCTCGTTTCTCAATTCTGTAAAATCGACCTAAAATTATCTTACAAACGGCTTAAAATCATCACACCGAGTAGTCCAGTGGCACTCAATAAATATAATATAAACACAAAGGCGCTTAAGACCTATTAAAGGGAAAAGGTACGGGGATAAATCAATTGAAATCGTTGGTATAAATAAATTAAATTGATGTTTAGAAATGAATTAATTAGTAGTATATTAAATCAACTTATGTCATTTAAAAACCAAAATATGGATATCATAAGTAGTTCCGTGAGCCCCTTACATTGATTTTATTCATCAAGTTAAAGATATTTTCATTAAATAAATATTCCCCTAATTAATGTGGATTTAAATAAAATAATTATTGAAAATTTAAGTGACTCACGGTTCAAACTAAACTATCCCCTTGATGCAGAATTAATTATTGTGTAAAGTGAAGGGTACTGTAATGTATTAGGTTAAGATCATTGATATAAATAAATTAGAAGTAAATTGATATCGGTATGCTAAAATAATCCAAATAGTAACATCTCTTAAAAAGTAATTATTGATTCAATTAAATTAGTTGACGATTCCGGCGTAAACATAAGCATTGCCTTAGGAAAAAGTAAGTGAATTGACTGATAAAATTAGAGTGATGTGAACAAAATAACCCGATAGATCGTCAAGTAAAAGCAAACATAGTTTTATTTGAAAATAATACGATAATTTACGAAAATGCAGTAGACAATCACTTAAAATGCTTTATTCGAGGGATTGTAATTAATATAGATCGCTAATAATTACCAGTTAAAATATAGAAAAATCACTGATTTAGCCAACAAAGTCTCCGGTAATTAAATATAAGTTCATAGAGCAAAATCGAACCAGCAAAATAGATTGATAAATTCCGAGATTAATTTAAGGTAATTCGTCCCTCAAAGTAAAAATAACTCGTTGTTTCAGACCACAGCACTAGTAAATTGAACCCAATACGACTCCTCGCTCGAAGTTAGTGTCATGGATAACGATAAGCAAACGATCCTCGAGTTGAAAATTTCCTTTTAGATGATTCATTCGAATCTGAAATACGGTAATTGTAAAAATGGGTAAAATATAACTGGAAAACTCTAAGATAAAGATAAGCAAATCTGTAACCAAAATTTAATGATAGTTTATTGACCAAAATTTACTGTTAAGGAGTTACTCAACCTTGCAGCATTATTAAATCCAACCGACATTGATAGGAATAGCTTGAATCGCGATGAGAAAGAACCAAATCACTTTTACGATAATATTTGTTTAAACCTAACGGCTAAAATGTGTAAATGAATCAAATAAAAAGTATACCGAAATTAGTTTACCTTCCAAAACATGAAAACCCGAAAGATTGATAATATCAGAGTAATAATTGTTAAGCATCAGTAAAATCCAATGGCGCTAATAGATGTATATATCATTAAAGTTAAAATTCCGATAGAATGAAGTAATGATACATTCCAAAAGATTAGAACATAAATTGAGTGATTACAACCAAAATTCCAACTCGTCCAAATGATTAAAGACGCAGTGATCTATAGTATATCTAATCGACCAAACAGCGAAAATATGCCGGATATTGAATTGTAACGGAAATCGCACCCATCTACGCAAACATCCTCGAACAATACTAGTAAGATAACATCCGGACTAGTTTCCGCTAAATCTAAAATCATCTATCACACTTCCATCTAACCGGACATCCGGTCAATCATTACTAATAACACGCAACATTAATCGACGGAAATTATGTGCGAACGCCAAACACACGTCGATGCCTCAGCGATGCGACATCCGTTATCGCCTTAAACGATCACCAAATCATAGAATGGTTAGATGAAATTGACTCCAACATCAATTTTAAAGAATCAATAAACGTTTATTATAATATATGACGACAAAATTTACCTGATCGAACGACAAGTAATACTATAGAGAATCCGAAAATAGGAAAACAAATGAAATAGATAATAATGAATACAGTTGCGTAACCCTTAAAATCACAACTTGCGTACAATTGTATCTTCATTTATGTGGTCGCTATATCAACTCGACGACCCCTTAACAATGCCCGGCCTAATTAAATAAAACAAGTTGAGTAATAGACTTACCACCCGTGTATTATTAATGTCACTAGTCGAAGCCACCCGTTCCGAAAGAATCTCGATCAAATAACCTTTATTAGAACCCGATGAGAATAAATTGGATGACCCTTCAATAGTGATATAGGTACCATCTATTTGTTAACCACTTAACATGATAAATTAAGCAGAGCTAATAATGCCAACGTTTTAGACATGTCGTCCGAGCGAAGTATCAGACAGAGTACCGGCACACAGGGACAATCAATAGTTCAATCGACTACGAGAACATCCGACTCGATTCATCAACAATGGCCGTATCCGACTGCCTGGAAGATATTAGATGTAGAGAAGGAACCCTGCGATATCCCAGAAAGACAATACCCAGCGGCAGAAACATACACAAATGCACAGAACCTCCTCACCCAGTGGGAAAGGGTGCAGGAGCAAGTAGATTTGCAGGTGGTTAAGGCGAGGATGTACCTTGCAAACGTGGTAGAAGACATCCTCGCCGGGCGGATTGCAGCCACCTATCCACCTCGCCCAGTCCGAGATACCCGAAGGCCCTACACAGTGGAGGCTCTCAGACGAAGCCTGAAGCGGTACTGTCCCGATGAATGACTTAATAATGATAGTTTTATGTAGTGATTAATCCAAAATATTAGCAATTTATGTGTTCTTTTCTTGGTATAACTGGAATGATTTACGTTTTTGTTTAAATGAAATAAATGATTCTTTAACTTGAGCAGTAACAAATAAAAATGATCTATTTAATTACAGTAATGTCGTCCTTACGAATCTTGCGAACAGAATTGGATCGCGCGAGACAAGCAAACACGGAATTGCTCGCCCAGATCATCCAATTAACGCGGGAAATGCAACATATAAAAGCGACATGGACGGATCCTGCAAAGACGAAAACGATCTACCATCGACTCACAGCGGCTCAGAAAGGCTGGGAGGAAGAGCGGCAGCTAAATCAGAGTCTGCGCACGCAGATTCGGGGACTCGAAGTCGCCCTAGCGGTATGCCGAGAAGGTGAAGCGGTAACTTACCCGCTCATCTTCGCCCCAACCCAACTGCCACAGACGACCACCAAGCCAGCAGAACAATCCACCACTACAACCAACAACCGTCGACCGGGACGTAAGGAACGTGCCCGACGTCGTGCAACACAACTCCAGAATCTCAAGCAGTAAACGATAATGTGTTTGAGTTGAATAGAATGGTTATAAACTTAGTTGAATCGTTGTTTTAATATAACCGTACGCCAACATCGCCAATTCGTTCCATAGTCCAATAAGAACCTGATCCTGAATAGCTATGAGGGACCGAGCAAAGCGAGCATAGGTCTTCTATCGACAGCTCGTGAACCCGAGGATTGTCCGAGCAACTACAGTACTAGCCAATGGTACTCAATTTTTGCGGGCAATCCACCACTTGAACACATTACCAACGTTGCTTAGCAACGGGTGCCAAGTGGCGATCAGCATCATTTTGTATGGCGTTACCAGGGCCACCAGAAAGTCAAGCAAGATTCGAAACCCTGTAACCCACCAGTACTAAGAGGAAGGGTATATGTATTATTTAATGCCCGGACTGATAGAAGTGACGTAATCACAAACATGTGACACATAAAACCATGTGGTTTTATGTGTCACATGTGCATGCGTTAGCATTATGTAATCATCGAGTTTTAAACAGCATACGTGATTACATAATCACCCATTCAAGGTGGGAACGGCTTTTTTCGAAGTAGGATTATGACGCGATAGGTATAATTATTCACGCGACATCACACAGTTCAAATGACTTCATGCTTCGATAATGTACCTATTGTGATGTTACAACGAAAACTATGATTATACTAAACACTTTGACCTCACTTTGAGGGTGGGCACGGTCGTTATATTTTACGAATAAACTCGAATTTGCTAAACGCTCATTGTGTTTGGAAATAAATAAATGCATTCTTCATCTTCTCTCATATTTTCTTCGTGCGATTAGTAATAATAACAAAAATTAATCTTTAAATAATTCTATAGCCAGACCCCTGTAAGCCCAGTAGGTTTGAGACTTGTTCATAAAACTGACTGCAAAATGTATGTTTTTGGTCGAAAACTGAGCTTTAGTTCGAAATTCAATGCTGACCCCTTGACTATTTAGGATTATTAAACACATTTTGACCCTTAATTCATAGATTTTAACACTATCAACTTAACAGAATCAACTTTTTAACGCAAAAGTAGCCTAAATATGACAGAAACCGGACTTTTTGTTCAAAATTCAATCCTGACCCTCAGCTTTTGACAATACAGGCTCATTAGATATATTTTCATCATTAATTCACTGATTTTGACATAAGAATCAACTTTTTTATAACAAACTTACCAAAAAATACAAATTGTTTGGCTGAAATATGACTTTTTGTTCGAAATCCGATTCTGACACCCCTTGACCATATTGGCACATTAGTAAAGTGAGCAACTATTTTTTGTTCAAAAAAAGTACACTCCTTGGTTAAATCCACAATGGGGAGTTTTAGATTGCAGTTTGTGGGCGTGGTGCGGTGGCGGCGCGCACTGGAGCTGGGTACATAAAACTTTTGTGTACTTTGGTTTCAGTGTGTGCCATTATTGCACTGCGTCCATGAGTTACAATTGAGAGTTCCCTTTTGCGGGTTGTGCGTTTGGCCAGGGAGTCATCATTTCGACTTTTAACTACAATGAACGAAAACTCTTTTTTTTAATTTTCATTTAAACGATTTTTCCTTCTTTTGTTATCGCTCATATTTGAATTTATAATTTAAAAATTATATTAGTAATATATTTTTTATTTTTATTTTAAATAGATACTATAATCTGATATTAAGCAATTTGAGAGCGTGAAATTCAAACCACTGTCAAAATAATTTTAAATATTTAATTAATAAAATTGAAATAAAATAATCTAAAAAAATGTTTTAGAAATACAAATGAGTATAAAATTATACAAATGAAACTTTCAGAGTACAGGATTTGAAAAGAGTACGGTTTGCGAAAAAAGAGTACAAAACTCAGTAAATGAGTATAGTTGGTCACATTAGATACATTTTAAACTTTAATTCATAGATTTTGACACTAGGATTGACTTTTTATTGCAAAATTAGCGTCAATATGACTGAAATTTGACTTTTTGTTTAAAATCCGACACTATACTGAACTTATTGAACAACAAAACCACACAAAGTACTCCGAAGTCATAGTTTTATAGTGCAAATTCGGTTTTTACTTCAAAAATGAACCTAAAAATAATGTTTTATGACTAAAATACAACCATTAAAGTGAAAATTTCAAACTGGATACCAGGATCATAGTGTTGGGCTAAAACTTAGATTTGTTTAAATGAATCGGACATAACATGCAAACACAGCAATGCAGTTTCGAAATCCGACCTATTAACATCAATTAAGCATCCTAGATTATGAGAAAAATGTAATTGAATACAAAATCAAAAACATAAAAGTAAATAAAATTGTATACAGAAGGCACCAAGAACCGCACGACATTAACATAAAAATAACAAGATAACATGAAAATTTGACATAAAATAGATTAATTTATAAAACCAACTTTTAACAAATAAACCTGGTTAAAAATAAAGTATTTCTGGTTGAAAATATTCAATTAAAAAATAATAAGTATAAATTATTTATTTAATGCACAAAAATAGAAAAATTAGAATTAGATATCACAAGTAAATTCAAGGTCAAATTTTGTTTTAATGCACCAAAAAAAACCCGCAAGGTTAGAGTGACAAAAAAGGTATATATACCGATTCATTTTTACAAATTTTTAATCACTTTTGACTATTGATGTAATGACTTTTGTTTAGCGAAATATTCAGTTTTGCCTAGTGAAATAATCACTCTTTCCAAGTGAAAATACTTAGCGAGAAAGTACTTTTACGAACTTTATTTGGAATGGCGGTTTTCTAGGATACGAACTCAAGTACACTTACAAGTAAGTATCTGCTTGGGCGTATCCCCTAGAATGTTGTATGACTGAGGACAATTTCATATGTAATATACTGATGAATCAATTACAATTTATGTCAAGATATTATTAATTCTATTTTTGTTGAAATTTTTCCGGCCCACAGCACACAATCAACAAATCAGTAAATTATAATACAACTACCAAGCGGTGTAAGTGTGGTTTCTCCGCCTATAGCCTGTGCCCGTGAGGGTCTAATCGTGCGCAACGACGGGCTCGAACGTCAAATCATCAACTTCTAGTGGGAAGATCGAGAACTAGTCTTTTGGAAATCTCTCTTTCACTCATCTCCCGAAAATTCGACATAAAATCTACATCACTCATCGGCTAAACTTCTTTCACTGAGTAGTTCAGTCGGCACTCATAAAATCTTAATATTAACATATATTTCCTAAGATCAAATTAGAGGGAAAAGGAGGTGGAAATTCGAAATCGCTGCAACTAATTTAAATAAAAGCTGTAAACTTATTAAAATGAATATCAGGATCAAAGTCATATAAATGAATACGATAAGCTGTAAACTTATTAAAATGAATATTAGGATCAAAGCTATATAAAATGAATAAGATAAGCTATACAATTGATTTGAACCTAAGATATAGCTTTTAGAACGACGGTTAACCGTCATAAAATTGTGATATTATTACTAGTAGTTACAAATTACGAGCTAGATGACAACTAGAAATTAACTATAACTAATACTAATATATCTTAATGGGTCAGCTATCAGATGATTTAGAATAGTAATTTAGTAACAATGGTATTGATAAAAAGGTACTAATAGTAATAACAGTGTGATGCCCCACGGTTAACTCAATTAGCAACCATAATAATGACCGAGATAAAGCGAGTGACAAAAACAATAAAAAAGAAAAATTAAGTGTTAAACAACAAATTTAGAAATAAAATCAGGGAATATCAGATCCACTAATGAATTAAGAAATAATTCAATCGTATTTAATAGGGGATAACCAATCTGAGCCACGCTGAGTCAACACCATAAGCCTATATAAACAGTCACAAATTCAGTAGTTTGACAATCATGCCAGCAGTATTCAAGAAGTACCAACCAACTACAGACAACAGACGTGAGGAAAGGTAACTGCCCAGAGATCGGTTTCAAAGCCACCAATCGCCTATTAGAAAGAAGACTGGAATGTAATCCTGCCGAATCCTCCCGAGGTATATAACTTCCGTCCTATATATGTATATTTTTTCATTAATGTTTATTTTTATACATAGCGACTAATGACGGTAGTAGGTAGTGGAAGAGTTAGCGACAGACATAGGACATTTACTAACTAATGATTCTTCGTATCATGATATTAACTGCTAAGGTATTTAGATCGCAGAGACCCACGCGACGGGTGAATGGACAACATGCAAAATATAAGGCTACTCGCTGGCCACAAATTGGGAAAGCAGTTGGCCTCTTCGACCGGATGATCAAAACGATAAAGTGGCGCTGCTTAGCGTAACTATCAAGAGAAAAATCTGCATGAACCCGGAACTAGAAGCCCGCCAACGGGCCGAATTCAGTTTATTCCGTTAGGAGAATCTCGAGAAGAAGTACCACTGGAGAACAAACATGGCCCGATGGCACCTAGCCCGTGTGAATGCTGACATTGCCAGGGGACTAATCCCAAGAACGCTCCGGAGTACGGAGTTTCATTCGAACTAGATGACCCAAGACTGATGAGCATGAACGCACCAACAAAGCTTATTTTACCAGATCGACTGGTACAGCCAACGCTACTGAGTCGGTTAGGACAACATCAGCCGGGAGATAACACATCTGCTTGACGAGACCCACAATGGAAACGTAAGGACGCTCTACGCCGAAGTATTCCGTCCAGAGTCGACGATGAACCGAGAAGCAAGACTTGAATTGTGGTACCTGAATTTGCAATAAATGTTTTAGTGTTTATTTCTGTTTTAGTTTGATAAGGTGCAATTATATTAATCCGAGAATAAAGTTGCTTAAAATAGTAAAAAGTAATGATGTAAAAATAGTAATTTCTGAATAATGAGTACGACTTAATCATAGAACTGTTAAGTAACAAGGTGAGGTGCACTGTCATAGTTCGGAGAAGTTAAAGAGGAACTCTAAGTCATAGGTAAATAGTACAAAGAATCAAATAAAATTACAACACGTTATAGAAAATTTTATGAATCTAAGACATTTTATATCAAACATCTAAATCATTAGGGAATTGAGGTTTAAACAACCATTACGACTACAGATAATAACGTTACTACTTTATTGGATTAACTAATTACATTTCTTTAGGTTTAGATATGGAATCAGCACGACCCTTCAGTCAGGAATTGGGAAGCATGTGGCGGGAGAATGCGGATCTACACCGACAACTATTACAATTATGTCGAATTCAACAAGATTGGAAGGAGGAAAAATCCTTGCTAATTATATTTCTCTCTCTATCATACCTTCTGATAAGTACTATTTCATAATTTGATAATCCTAATTATATTTATGTCCCAACCCTTTTGATGATCTCAATCTCAGTTTATAAATTTAATCTTTCGATTTAGGTTTTATTACATAACAATTTGTGTAAATTTAGTTTTATATTTCATTTAAACTATGAATTCAATGACATTATCAAATATAATAACATATCATTAAAACATATATAATTAAAACAAATAAAAATAATAATTGAATATAATAATAATGTAATAACAGTAATAATAATGAAAATCCAAAAGTCAACAATTTAAATATTCTTGAATGCAGATTCCTTCTATTTATATAACAACTAGAAGTTGGAATAGTAAAACTCAACAGCAATTATAATTAATATAACTTTTAACTACTAAATAAAATTGATAAAAATATATTTAAAACAAACAAAAAAACAATATGCAATGCGAACCGTTATTATCCATGAAATGCACCTCCTCACATATCCTCTATTAGATAAGGTTTACCTCCAATTCATCCTTTATTCTCAAGTGTTCAAGGTAGGGTATTTCGATTTCAAGTAAATTTGGTAAAGTTCTTGGTTTGGTATCCTTTGCTAATATTATTCCACCGTTTTCCAATCGCTTCATGAGAAAATATCTTTGCTCGTCACTTTCATTTAGCTCCAATCCTTGCAACAAGGCTGGTAAGATTCTAGCCGGATTCTTTAATATTGTACAATTACCTTCAATATTTATTTTCTCACAATGAATGGTAATTGGCGATTCTGTTTCTGCTGAAATGGCTTTAACATTATTCTCGGTCTCACTTACCTTTCCTTTAACTTTATTTGACACACTGAGAATTGCCATTGATTTAATCACAGTTTCCGTTTTAACTTCAGTAACGAATGGATCAAAGCGTCTAAATTTATCTGGCGAAGAATTGGATTTGATTTCAACATTGAGCATTTCTATGTTTTCGTTGACAACAATTACACAGGTCGGTGTAAATGCGAGACTGATGAAATTTGTTAGTGGGTGCCAGAACCAGAAACTTTGAAACACCAGTAAACCAGCAGCAGCTGCCATATTTATATTGCCATTTGTGGTTTCTAATGATATTTTGACATTTCTTCCTCCTGCATTCAAGATTCCCATTGCCATTGTTGCTCCGAATTTAGTCATTGTTTCCTCTCGAGGATTTGAAACCGTTTCCATAATCTTGTTTCGAAAATCAACTGATTTAGGATTGGTACTTTTTGTTTGTTGCATAAACAACATTGACATTGCAATGTAGGCTCCTTGTTTCACAAATGCTTCAGAATCACCTAAAAGAGGTTCAATAATATCTATTGCTTCTCTCAATGGTGACCCAGCACAGCCAATACCAATGGCCATCGCAACTCCATATCTGACATGAGGATTATGTGAATCACTCAAAAGTGCCAATGTTGACACAATATGCTTAGGATTTCTGAATTGAACAAATCCAATAGCTGTCACTGCCCACCGACGGACATCATCACTTTTATCAGAAGCGGCTGCTTTTAATAGTTTCCTAATGACTTTACTATTTCCTGTTCCACAATATGCCATGGCGATGGTTGCCATTGCTGCCCATCTGAGAATAGGATTTTGTTCACATATTAATTCTTCAATAACAGCATCTGCATCCTCCCCTTTACCAAACATCAGTAACGCTATTCCCAATGCTAATCCTCGAAATATTTTCTCGTGAGTAGTTTCCTTGGCATAAGTTATCATTTCTTTAACAATCTCATTGCATCCTCGGCCTAACATCACTAGCCCTATCGAGATTGATGCAGCTTCACCCGTTACTGCGTTATCATCAAATAAGGATGTTTTGAGTTTATCATAAATAGTTTCATGTCCAGTTCCCATAGCCGATAAACCAAGGCCTAAGCAGCACCCATGTTTTAATGCTATGTAATTTGGTCCGTCTAACTTTGACAATAAATAATCTATTACCTCGGCATTGCCATGATTAGCATGAATAAGCCCAATTGCATAGAGTGCTCCTCCTTCACGATACATATTTTTTTCGATACTGCTTTCATTTTCATTTGGCAGAAACTTTGATAAAACATTTCGAGCATTGGTCTCATTTCCTCTATGAATTAATCCTAATGAAGAAATGCTAGTAAACCTTGCCCAATTAGTAGCTTTTCTGGTCCACTCTTCATGATTTTCGAGAAATGTATTATTTGTCGTTCCATAATTTGTGAGTCCATTTGCTAACACGACTGCGCTATCTATGATTGAATTCTTCGAAGAGTCCTTCAACTTATTCAAGATGCCCATGTCAATGTGGGCCTGTCGAATCAGGAAATTTGAATGCAACTCAATAACCTTTGTCCTGGATAAGATAGATATCAGCTTATGACGTCTCTTTTCTATTTCAATATCTTTTTCAATTAGTTCTTTATCTAATTTTATTTTCTTAGTAGGAGACTCGTAATAATATTCATGATCATCATTTGAGTTGCAGACATCCTCAAAATCCCCACTTAACCTTGAAGAATAATTTAATGACGAAATGATGTTGGCTAGAAATTCTTGGTTAGAATCCTCGGCCAAATCAAACGCCACTTGATATGCTACAAGGGACATTTCATTTGCTTCCGAAATCATATTTTCGAAGGTCTCGGCGATTCTCTTGAAGTCATTCAATAGAATCAAGATCCGATAAATGCTCATGTAATCAGCCATTGGCTTCCTCATGCTTATTTCGAATAACTTCTTTAGTATTTCATCTCGATATTTTATAATTTTGAAAGTTCTCAATGCGGTTTCTAGTGCGTACTTGAATGCGTCTTCAACACAATCAGCATTCTCTATAGCTCTGACTAAAATGTCTAATCTGTAGCATTCCAATGCTATTCCAATTACTTTGAAATGATGATGATTTTCAAAACTTTTGTCAAACATTTTGTTGATAAATTGTTCAAGTTTATTCATGAGAAAATATTTGGTCTTCTTTTCTTCTAGTCTCTCCGTTCTCTTTAATAAAATATATTTTGTAATGGCCTCATTATTAATTTTGTCGACATATTCAATCTCTGAATCACCATAAAAGTCCTCCTCTGACACAATAGCATAATTTAAAGCTTCGTCAAATTCGCCAAGATGGTAATAAATCTTTGAAACTAAAAGCGCTGTTAACTTTCGGTGTGAAAAGTTTTCATTTTCTGTCAAAGATTCTAATTTTGGAATTTCCTCTGCTAATTCATGCCAGAACTCACAGACGGTTTCTATTAGATTTCTCAGAACACAGCTTGGAATCTCGTTCAATTTCTCATTGTACATTGATAATATCGAAATCATATTTGAAAGATAATATAATAATATAATTTATTATTTAAACGAATTATAATAAAAATTTATATTAATAAATATATAAAATTTACTCATTGGAATTATTTTAATAATTGTATAATATATTATAAATTATAATAGATAGGATTTATTTAATAATTAAAATAATTAATTAATATTTAAAAATAGTTAAAAATATATTAAAATTATAAATATTTAAATAATAATTAAATCTTATAATTAATTAAAGAAATTACTATTAGAAAATATTTTTTTTATTTTATCAAACTTTATAACAAAGCAATAAATAATTAAGTTTAAATTGATATAAAAATATTTTGTTAAAATTAAAATTTTATAAAATTTAGTATTTTCAGAAGATTTTTTCAAAAAGTTTTCCATGCAGCAAATTTTAAAATATAATTTAAAAAATCAAGTAAATCTTGCAAATTATATTGTATTCTTTTATTTATAAATACGTAGTGTTTTAAAATATAAATTTTTGAAATAATTGAAATTTAATAACAATATATTAAATAATTCGTGCATAATAATTTATGAGTACATTTACTTGAAATAAAATTTACTCATTGGAATTATTTTAAAAATTATAATAGATTTATATATATATAAATAAATTTATTTTATAATAAAAATATTATTAACTAGTTAAAATAATTAATTATTATTTAAAAATATTTAAAATTTATTTAAATTATAACCAAACTAATTAAACATTCAGTATATTTTGCTAAATGTTTAGTAAATTTTTATTTATTTTTTTAGTATAGTTTTGTTCAGTAAATATAATAATTTATTTTGTAAAAAAATTAAAATGCTTACTAAAATAACACAAATGTTCAGTAAAAAAATTAAAATATTTTACTAAAACAATATATTGTTAGGTAATAATAGTTAAGTATTAGTTTAAAATAAATTCAAAATTATTAAATTCTTCAAAAGTGCCTTTGTTGCCATTTTTGGTCTTCCTCTTTTACATCTTTCTCCAGTTGGAACACTTTTTGCAGCTAGTGGAGGCTTACAGTATTTTAAATAAATTGGTATCCCGATGAAATGTTTTCAAATAAAAAACTTTAATAATGATGGACAGTTGCAGATACTATCATTCCATTTAGTTTTATCCTTTGGAATGGTTACAAAACAAACAGTAAAAGCTTTTTTTTGAATTTACCGAAAAAAAATATTGAACAAAGAAATCATAGCCAAATTATGAATATTTAAAAAAAAAAGTTAATATTTAATAGCAATATATTAATTAATTAGTGCATAATAATTTATGAGTATATTTTCTTGAAATATTTAAAACTATTTATCTTAAAAGATTTTATCCAAATACGGATTTTACGATATATTTCAACGGCTTTGCTGACATCAACAAGCAATTTTTTAAAAAAATTAAATAATTATGGGAAAGCTACAATATGTGAAGCTTTGGTGATGCGATTATTGATATGAAAAATTTGTATAATTAGATATACATTTTAAGAGATCTTTATAATTTTTCAATACCCAAGTTTAGTTAGTTAACTTTTTAAAATTTAATAATTTTATTTTAGAAAATGAATAAATATATGAATAACAAATTAAGAACAAGTAATTTTAATAATTATAATTAATATGTTTAATATTATTTTAGATTATATGACTGGAAACCATTTTCCACAGTTTACAAATCAGTCCAAAATTATCCTGTAGTTCAAAATTATCAAGGATTTTAATAGGTAATTAAATTTTTAAATTAATATATTTTTAATATTATTTTAGATATAAATGATAATTTATATTTTATTAATTAAATTTTAAATTAATATATTTTAAATGTTGTTTTAGATTATATGAATGGAAACAATTTCCAATCGTTAAATCATGCAATTCTAATTTATTCAGAAAATCTTATTGGAAATGCTAATAGAAGAAAAACTCAATGTTAGTTTTATTTAATTTTTTAATGTTATTTTTCTAATGTTAATTTTATTTTAATGATTTTAAATGTCAGACCTTTTCTTAATTGATTTTTTATTGATTTAATAATAATTTTATATAGCATCATGCTGCCAATAAATTACATTGAATAAGAGAAAATTCTTATCAAAAATTTTTATATACGTTGTAGATTTTAATAACATTATATTATTACAAATTAAAGTAACGAATTGTCAGTAGGAGATTCTATTTCTAAGTTAATGGGGTCAATCATTTTTAAATATTTATGGGAAAGTAATACTCTTTATATAGTCCATCTCCGAAAAATCAAAGAGAAATTGAAACATGTTCAACTGTCTTAGGTGTCGAATTTAAACGTACTGGACGTATATTTAACATCAGATGATTAGACAGCAGCTTTAGGACTGTATCAGCAGTGTGGCAGATTTGATTATCTTTATGTCATCATTTCGAAAAAGCGAGTTAAGAGAACAACCACACTAAAACTTAACAATCCATGTTCAATGGTTTATATAAAATAATATCATAATAAAAATTTGTTCAAGATTTGGCCTTAATGTATGATCTCTATTCGAAAAAGAGAAACTTCCAAAGTATATAGAGACAAATTGATTCACTGCACAATCAATTATTTAGAATATTTAAAAAATCCTCAAAAATGAAAGAAGTTGTTGGAAACCACTTGTGTGGTTGAAATAATGCAATTATCTTCAATTTCGTTGACAGATAATAAAAATTTAAAATTGATTCACAGAAATCAATTCTTAACTAGTATAATTAATAATGTGATGTATAGGCTAAACACTACATATGAAAATTGATCTGATTTCAGAAGGAATTTCGATTTTGGAAAAAAGGAAGTAGAATCTCTCTACCAACGCTTTAATTTACCTTTGGGTAAAACTTTAAATGCTTTCAGAGATTACTTGGCTTGTGGTGGTGGTAACATTTCAGAAAATTTAAAAATATATTCAAAAATTATATCTTGTAGTTCTTCAGAATGCGAGCGTGGATTCAGTAGCATGAATTTAATCGTAACGGATAATGTGAGATCATGTTAATGAGATCGGATAATGAGATCATGTTGCAAATTTATTGTTTATAAAACTTCATGGACCACCATTGTAATTATGGAATCAAACTTTATACACAAAAACTTGGTTGCGTTTTCATCGATCCGCTTCTGACGAGCTAAGTAAAAGAGCAGGAGCAAATAATGAAATTTTGGGTGATTGTATTTGGGAGTTTTTGTAAATTTTATAGTATATTACATAATAATATATTTAAGAATCTTATTCTTATCTGTTTTAGAATTTATTTTTTTGTGTTTGTTAATATTTGGAATTTTACTGAGTATGAATAAAAAATTATATTTTTTTTCAAGTCTACTGTTTCGATATTTATTCAACAATTTTAAAGCTTGGCGTAGAAATATCAAAATGCAGTGCATTTTTTAGGTAATCAGATTTGATATTCCCGTTATGACTATGCGTTTCGGCAGTGGAGTATCAACGATTTGACATAGGGGCAGTTTCTAAGGGTGCTGGTCCGAGCCAGTTTAAAAATGCGACCCAAGTGCAGTGCTAAATCTCTAATTTTTAAATTTTTATTTAAATAGATACTTCACTTCTATCCTCGATAACAAAAAAGCTAATAATTAATTAAATTTAAATATATTTTATGTAAACCATTACAATATATTTTTTATTATCTTTGTTGCCTTCTAATCATACAAATGTCAATATGATTTTATTAGCAACACTGCAGTCTACCGGAAAGAAAAAAACACAATTATACACAATTTTCATAAATAAAATAAGAGAAATTCAATTATTTTTTTGTAGCAATTGAAAAAATCGCAAAGCTGAAATTTGTCAAATATTCAAGGGTACCAAAAATAAATTAGCCAAGGGCCTGGAAAACCCAGTTATGCTCCTGCGTTCCGACACTTCTTATTTTACCAATGCACCACTGTTAAGTATATATAATAAAATATACAGTGGATTTGTATAGCCGCTCATTATACAGCTGAGATTTTAATTGATAATTTCTGAATTACAATAGACACTTTCCGAATTACAATTGATACTTTCTGGATTAAACTTGAAAAATGTGCAGTAATAATAATAATAGTTAGTAATATTAATAATGATAAAAACAAATTGTTGATAATTCTATTTTGTTAGTAATAATAAAAATTGACATTGAAAAAAAAATATATTGATCCAGCTGAGTTCTGTTTTTAGAAAAACAATCGACTCATCCAACACCTTGAATGACTCATTGTCTTTGTTTTAAATGTACTTAAAAAATATATTCATATATATATGATTCAATCAGGGCAGGCTTTACGTACAGGCAGCCGCCCATAGCGGCCGTTTTATGAGGCGGCCGAATGTGTCCCTCGTAATTTTAATACTTGCATGTTAAAATTGTTAAACAATATTCGAATTTTAAAAAAATATCGTGTGAAAAAATAATAAAAGAATAAGAAAGTTAAAGTTCTTTTTCCGTTTGTTTGATGGACATCGATTTAAAATAAACCTACAAAATTTAAAACAGTAATCATAATTAAATAAAAAAATAAGGAATAATAATAGTATCAACAACTTGAGGTAATTTTTTTATTACAAATTTGCTTTTTTGTTATATTTACAAATGAATAATTAGTAAATTTTTGTTTTTTGTTATTTTAGTTAATTCTACTCGTTAGGGGAGGCCAAAAAAATCTTGCCTGTAGCCAGCCCTGGATTCAATATCATAATTTTTCGTGTCTGTTTGATAGTAGCGCTATAACTAAGTTAGTTTAATTAATTTATATTCTACTTAATAGAATATTTTATGAAATAATATTGAATTAAGATATTTTCTATAAAAGTAAAATAATTTAGCTACTTATAATAATAAGTAGAATATTTAACGAGAAAATATTGAAAGCGATATTAAAATAAAATATTGACTTCGAAGAACAGAAAAATGCCGTTATTTTTGAAGAGATGCGATAAGTATCATTAATAAAAAACGAAATAGCAAAAATAATTATTATAAGTTACGATGAAACCAAAAATCGTTCAATCAAGTTTAAATCAAATGGAAGATCTGTTGACATTGATGCAAACAATGAAATACATAATAAATTTGTAACAAATATCCTAAACTCATAAATAGTAGTGAAATTTTAATTTATTAATAATGTTTGAGTTATAAAAATAGCGCCAAATTGCAAATTATCAAAGTAAATTAAGATTACTCTTAAAATTTGTTTTTTTAAAATAAAAATAACTAAATAAAGCACTTTCTAAAATGAGAAAAAAGAAAATCCCGGTTTAAAGAAAATAACAATGAGAAATCGATGTGACCTCATTGGTCAATACAAGGAAATAAATAGACCCATATAAAAATACACACACCATTTCATATTCGCGTTGCGAATGCATCAAAACTTCAAAGTCATTGGTTAGCCGAAAAGTCACAATAATCATGAGTAATGTGAAAATTTCAGAAGTTTCATTAATCATAAATCCGACAAAACCTATAATTGGAAAAGTTCCCATTGAAATGAAAATAACAAATATTGATCCCAAAATTAGGACTTATATTAATCCCAATTAAATAGAAACTAAATCATTGAACTTTTGGTCCAACTTGGTTTTTAGTCCTTCTATCTCTGATTTTAACTTATATGCTGCTTCTGGACGGAGCCAAGTTTGTTCTAGGTGGCGGCACTTGCGCACCATTGCCTCCGCCTTTTGGCTCTGGATCATCGCTTCATGATGATATTCAGCGACGTCCCTACAGAATTTTTCTATCAATCGTCGATTCGATTCCATTAAAAGAAAATGAGTTGATAATTCATACTTCTATAGAAAATAGATTATAAAATTTTTTATTTAAAATAAAATTTTTTAAGTCCATTTATAGCTCTACGGTGGCACTCCTTTCGGGGATGAGCACATTTTATTTACCTTATAAGTTTGGAGAAAGTATCCACAACAGTGCTCATAGACGTGGGGCCGACCAGCGCAGTAGGAACACTGTTGGGGACACTCTGGATCACCCCCTATTCCCACTAGGTCAAAATGATATCTAGAACCATGGCAATGCGGTTATTAATTACTTAGAAGTTGAACCTTACATTCATATCAATAGATAATAAAGTAATAATAATATAACAATAATAATAACAACAATAAAAATTATTTTCATAATAATTATAAGTACATTAATAATAATAATATTAATTATCTTGATTTTTAAAACGTTAAAAATTTGTTCCTAATTTTCCTAAAAAGAAATATACTTTAATCCTTAAAAAATTAATTTATTAGCGTTTAAAAAAAATAAAATTAATTAATTAAATTGACTATATAGGAAATTATAAAATTTTAACTTGTATGTAATTAACTTTAGTGTAAGTAAAACTTCTTATTGTACATTACCAGTTCTCATCCTAACCCTTAAAAATCAAGGATTTAGAAGGTATTCTAATATATATCATATTACCTAAATTTATTTCATTTTGCTTGCCATTTATTACCATGGCAACTTATTAAAGGATTTCCAATTCCTATAATAAAAGTAAGTATCGATTTTTTGATACTTTTTATCTAACATTGTTTGCATTTTAGGCTCCGCAAAGAAGACAAGACCGCTTGGCCAACTTCTATCAACGTGGACGTTTCCTATGAGGTTCATGGGTTAATTTAATGTTGATTTTATCAACTTTTAATTTCAGGACTCTTAGATTTACTCTAATTATGACCTCGAATGAAAATTCGCTATTGGAACATTTTAATTTTTTGGAAATAAAATTTTTCTCAATGGTGATAATTTGTCTTTTTTCTATTTACTTTCGAAATTTAGTATAAGGTAAACTTAACGTAACTTATAAAATAGTAATAATAATAGTAATATCAGTAATGATTTTAGGAAGGCTATAGTAATAGTAATACTGACAATAGTAATGTTAAAAACAATAGACAACGGTAATAATAATAATAATAATAATAATAATGATAATAATAATAATATCAATAGCAATAATAATATTAATAATAATAATAATAATAATAATAATAATAATAATAATAATAATAATAATAATAATAATAATAATATCAACAATAATAGTAGAGATAATAATACTGGTAACAACAATAATAAGGATAATAATACTAATATTGATAGTAATAATAATATTAATAATGATACTGGTAACACTAAAGTTACTAACAATGATAATAAAAATATTCCGATCGATAATGATGGTAATAATAATTTTTATGGAAGTTTAAGGTACGTTTTACTACTGATATATAATCAAAATAAGATGGGTCTAATTGATGTGGTTTGTATTTCGTCCCCCGTTGCAATGGTAAAGATGGAATTTTCCAATTTAACATTAATTTCGATCGTTTTGGGTAATAGTGACAAAAAAAATTTTAATGATACAAATAATGATAATATAAAAATCTGATTATGGGTCTGAACGAATGTATATTCAAAGGCTTATTTTTAAGCTGATCTTTATCTGATACGTTTGTTTGTGGTCAGTCGTGAGATGCTAATCAGAAATATACGTTAAAATTCACAATTTTTCGATTATTTCTTTAACCTAAATTTATGTGAACTCATGAGTTGCGTTTTGTTTGTAATTCACATTATAATTGATTTTTGAGTCGTTTCGTCTAAATGAGCTTCTACATATGTCTTTCATAGTCATTTGTTAGCCTTTATATTTAGACCTTTCCTAGGACCTCAACACTACTATTTCAAAGGAAGGGAGAATACTGAGCGGTTCCAGCTACTGCCTTCACCACGTGTTCCCCGCTAACCACCGGTTCGATCCGGGGTAGCAAAAATCTCATTTTACTAACTTGTGTGCTTGTAGTTTATGGTATGTGAAGTAAAAATTTAATCATATTTTTTTAAGTTTAATCCTCATGATGGAGGCTCGATAGCAAAAGGAATTATACCAAAAATTATTGTGAGTATACAAAAAAAATATTTTGAATCAAAACTTTTTTTTCCATAAAATAAATTTAAAAAGAAAAATATTTTGCCATAATTATTAATAAGACCCTATCATAAAACAAATAAGCTTTCCAAATATTAATAAAAATAAAACCATTATAAATATAGCAAAATAATAATGATTACTTTTGTTTTCCTCCGAAGTAAAAAAGTTTTTATAATTAATTAAAAGAGAGTAAAGAAAGAGTGAGTTTTGCTCGACCAGCATCGCCTTATATACAACGATTGTTCGTGTGTGTGTTTTGATACGGTAAAACAAGGAATTTTCCAGAATATTCCAAAATTAAAATTTCTTAATTCCATTTGATTTAAAATTAAATTTTTATATTTTTGTGAACAAAAATTTAATTTTTATTTTTCTTTAAATTTTCCATTTTTTCTAAATTTAAGTTTTCCACTCAAAAACACAGGCGTTAACGTGCTGGTCAAACAAATATGGGCTTAATCAGTTTTTGCCCAACAATAGGAAATAAATCAATCACACAATTTGATATCTCTAAGATTTATTATTTCCATTTATGGGAAAATTTTCGAAGAGATTGAAATACGGAAAATTATTTCCCAAAAATTTAATGAAACAAAATTTTTTTTTTTTTAAAAATGCAATTGATAAAATTTTCGTATTATCAATTATCACATAAATATTTTATTATTATTACTAATTAGTAATTACAGCCAGTGTCGGACTGTATGTAATTATAATAATAATTAGCTTGTGCATTAGCGTAGTCTTCATTTAAAACCACATTTGTTATTCAATATTTATTTATTTGATCCAGCGTAATATTAAAAGTTCAAAAAAAAATGAAATGGCTCGAAAAATTAAGAGCATTTAAATTTTGTAATAATGTTTAGAAATGATTTTTGAAAAATTGAATATTATTAAGCAAATTTGTTCATTTGATTTGAAATAATTATTCTTACTATTGTGGCGAGTTTTATTATTTAAATATGTAGAAGAGTTGTTTATAATTTAAGCCAAAGTGATATTTAAAAATTGTGTCAGTTTTTTTAATCAAAAAAGAAATAAACTTGAACCCACTGTGAGAAATTTGACAACTGATCAGCAATTTAATAATGGGAAAAAGTTACTGACATCTTCAGATGCAAAAGCTAGCAATTATTTGTTCCATACACTTTTCAGTGATGTGGTTGTTTGACTCAATAGTCAAAAGATTGAAGGTGGAAACGGAAAATTTAATTGAAACTATTTTAAATTAATATTGAGTTTGTAAAAACACATGTTTAACACCTATGGAATATATTTCAATTGATAATATTATTAAATTTAATTTTTTATCTTATAGAAAATATTAACAATAATACGAATAGAAACACAAATAATATACCTTGAAACATGAATAATATGCCTGGAAACATGGATAATAAGCCCGGATTTAATTGAAACATGGGTAAAATGCTTGGATTTAATGGAATCGGATCCAAGAAATGTAAGTTTTATCGGATTTTTTATAATTTTTTAAGTAATATTAAAGTTTTTGATAATTTTGTTATTTTAACTTATTATGTAATATTTTTTATGATAATATATTATACAATAGGTTAAATTATATTGATTAATAATAATAATACTAAAATCTTAAATTTATTCAGATGTAAAATATCCAAATTATCGTAACAATTCATCAAACGACGATTGTGACATTGTTATGGAAAGATATTAAAGTCACACACATAGCCGTACCAATTTTTTAATTTGTTCTACATGTAAGACATTAGAAACAATAAATTATGCTCAGTTTTAAGAAAACCACAAACATCACATTTAAAACAATTTAGTTTTCCTAAGAGATCTTTTTTATTTAATAAAAAATACCAACAATATTCCTTCGGCATCAAAGGCAGGACCGACAATCAAAGTCCAGGTTTCAAATTAATTAATATAATAATAAATAATAATATTAAAAATGATAATCAGCCCACACGGGGGGTTGCGCCCACCGGGGTCCAACGATATTACTATATTCATAACCCTCCTCGAACGGACACAAGCATTATTTGTCCACGAGGGAACAACCATAGGGGAATTGCGTGCAAGTTTCGATTAAAAGTTCCTCTTTCTTTATAACGATAGGTTCCTTGATGATAAATGCTCCCTTACCGATTCCGCAATAACAGAAAACTCTGATATTTATTGCTCTTTGCCACTTGTTGACGGTAATTCTGACTCCGACGATGACACAGTTGACCAAAACACAAAACAAACTTTAGGAAAGGCTAAATCATCGACGAACCGAACGACATATTTATGTCACTTTTTTGGATGAGAACAACTCTCCATTTACTTGACTCATAGCCACTGAATTAGCCTTAGAAGGCATAGGTGTCGACGCTTCACGCGACAAATATTGCCGCATTTTACCTCTCATTCCTCCTCAAATTTTGAGCAAACTTTCAGCTGTGATTCTTAGGACTTCAAGAACTGCATTTAAAAAACCATACGAGGAATTAAGAGCTGCGATCCTCGATATTTTTAAAGAGCCTACAGCAGCTGTGTTCACAAAATATTTTAAGACTCAAACCATGGGGAACCGCAAACCATCACAGTTCCTACAACATGTGATGGCAGAACTTACTCAGATACATCCTGAGGCAGCGGCCGATGAGAACTTATTAAAAAAAATTCCTTTTAGCTTTATCGTTGCATGCACAACAAATTCTGGCACTTTCGTCCACTAAGGATATTGTTGAGCTTGCAAAGATGGCGGATAAGATTAATGAGGTAATACATCTTAGCTCAAATACTTGCTCCATACCAGCCGATACGAAAGCAACTCATGAAGTAACTTGTCAATGACAAGTTGTCATCCTACTTCATTTCTTTCTTCTTCATCTACGCCAATGAAACATTCGACCGAGGAAGCTTTATTCTGTACTATTACTGGTTTAACCAAGCGCATAGGCGAATTGGAGAATAGCATGTCAACGAAGCGTCAGAATGACGACAGACAACACCTTGAGCGACCATACTCACCTCAGTACAGTCTCCCTCACCATCTACAAGAAACTTGTACCGTTTCCATTTCAAATTTCGAAATAAGGCGCGTTTTTACCATATTGGTTGCAACTGGCGTGATAAAACACCAACCTGCCAGGTGCTGAGCAAATGCTTATACCAATGCTTATATCTAGAGGTCGAAGTTGGTGGCCAATTGCCTCCAACTCTTGATTTATTTGTAATAGAAGGCGAATCACCATCCTTTATTACAACATCTTCAAACACTCTTAAATTTCTCACAGATATGGGATCCAGCCTATCTATCTTGCCAAAAGAATACCTATTCCATATTGATAAGTAATAATAAAAGAATAAATTCATCGATCCCGAAACCTTTAAAATTATTAAAAAGTATATTATAATTATTTTTGATGATGAAATGTAACCAGTAATAATTAATTCCGATTCAATCAGTAGTATTTCAGATATTATATATGATGTACAATATGGTCGTTCAATTGAAACCTAAATTATATATAATTTAAATAAAACCCACGCGGAAATTAAAATGGATGTTTCATCCTTAAATTTAAAAACAGTGTCTATCCCAGATACTTTAATTAATGAACTAAATAAAGTAACAACTGAGATGGGTACAATAAAAATTCAATTTTGTTTGAAAGTAGAATTTGAAAAAGATGATGAATTTCAATCATTCATTATTTCGAATTATTGATTTATTAGTTATAATAAAAATATTGCTAGATCAATCATTATTTTGAAAGATGTAGAAGATACTAGATCAAGATACTGCTCAAGATAAACTTATGGTTTTAAAGAAACATTTCCCAAACTTAAGATTAATAAAATATAATATCGAATTTTACAATTATTTTAGTGACAATATTCTATGTCTGTATCGTGATCATTCTAATTGTGCATACAAAAAATGTTTAATTGCTGTATTAGAATATTTCAAAATTTAATTACTGTTATTATTATTAATAGTACTCATGTACAATATCGATGCAACAACAATGCACGATTTTGATTGTTTGGGTGTGTGAGTGTATGTTTTAATTCTATTGGTTGATTGTATTTAGTATATAAACCAATGTTTTCATAATTTTAATCATTATTTCATCACATCCAAAATTGTAATGTACAACAATTTGCGAGGATATGATCTCCATCATAATCTTAAATTTGGATTAAGTAAATTTAAAACATGGAATATTAATTGTATTCCTATTACAAGTGAAAAATTTCTTAGCTTATTTGCTAGAATTGACGGATTAACCATAAAATTTATTAATGATTCTTTAAAAAATGCAGTTAATACATTGACTTCGTTACCAATAACATGTTCTGAGTTTAGAGGTGTAATTGGTAAAAGTAAGGGAATATTTCCATATGATGTTGCTACTAGTTTAGAAGTTCTTCGATTAACTCCCCAATTACTAACAATTTCGGATAGTGTAACTGAAGATGAATAAAGTATGGCTAAACGTATGTGGGATGAAACTAATTGCAATACATTTTTAGAAAATATGATTGTTTACCTAAAATTAGATGTCTTTTTACTAGCTGATTATTTCCAGCAGTTTAGAGCAAAATCAATTGCTAATAATCGATTAGATGCCTTAAATTTCTTGGGAATTCTAGGTTTAAGTTGGAATTCGGCTTTGATGACTTTAGGTCATCCACTTGAATTGATTCAGGATATGGAAATTTATAATTTATTTGAGGGTGAGATTCGAGGTCTAACTTTCGTAAATAAACATTATGTAAAATCAGATGAAAATATAGTTGTTGTATATAGACATTAACAATTTGTACGGGTGAGCCCTTAGTCAACCATTACTAGACAGTAGCATTGTTTGGATAACTGACGATGTAAAATTAAATAAAATCTTGGACGACTTTGTAAATACAGAATTGGAATTATTGTCTTTTGGTTACACTGTTGAAGTTGACTTGCAGATACAAGCGTCTATTCATTATAAATTAGACGATTTTTCAGTTGCCGCTGAAAAATTGCGGGTTTCTAAAGTTAAAAAGTTGATGCTTATACATTGCAGTAAAAAGAACTATGTGGTTCATTGGCGACTTTTCCAGCTTTATTTAAATACTGGAGAAAAAGTATCTGAAATTCATAGAGCTATTCAATTTAAACAATATCCAATATTTAAAAATTATGCATATGACAACACGCGACTTAGGGCTTTATCAACAAATAGCCTTGATAAAAAATTGTTTTAAATTATTTAACAGTTTGTATGGAAAAACTGTTGAAAATTTGAAAAAACAAACTTACGTAACTCAACACAAAAAATATTAGCATATTGTTCGAAACTCAATTTTCAAAGAACTAAAATTGATAACTTAATATCTGTTTTATTAAGAAAAGATTTAATGTTTAAATAGACAAAGTTGTATTGGTCAATCAATTTTGGACTTGTCAAAATTGCGTATGTACCAACTTCAGTTTATTAAGTTGGAAAAATATCGTAAAGAACTTAATTGTAAAATAAATATTATTACTGGGATAAAGATTCATTTTTCTCGTAAATAAAAATTATGCGCCAACACATACATTACGTAGTAAAGAACTTGACTTTGGAATATGAAAATTCAAAGACGATAGCAAGGGGTTTGGATATGATGAGTGGACATTTTTAAGGCATAAATGTTATAGTATGAAGGGGAGTAATGAACTCATTGTTTGTGAAATTTTCGTCTGGATCACTCATCAGCAACATAATTATATCTGTATCTATCATCGGTAGCATTTGATTATCAACACTCAATACCGTACTACCCTCTGTGTAATGACCATATGCATAACTTTTATTTTTAAGAAACCATTCGCGCTTATCATCTTTATTTGTCAAAGCCCCCTTATTATTTTTTATACTAAAAAGTTGATGATTTTTAGTAATAATTCAAAATTGTGGCTCTGCATGAATTTCATTAGTGTTGTAACAATCTAGATAAGAATTATGAGTTAGTCCAGTATCTTCATAGTAATCCCTTTTGCCTTCATACTGAGTTACACCCACAATTCCAAAATGACAATTTGTACCATCAAAATTTTCCAAATGACGATTTGAATAAAAAAAAATTTGAATGTAAAAATGTTTTGTCTTGATTTTTATGTGTTTAATTATTTGATGGTATAAAATTTATAGATTTTTATTTGTTGGTATTAATAATAATAATCAATAGCAATACAAATTATGTGCAATACAAGTGCATGATTCACACACATGCTCGAATTTGATTGATTACACACCTGATTTTAAAGGTATAAATAAGAAGTGAAATGTAATTTCAATCATTATTTTGAAAATGAATAACAAGATGAATTCTAATAAGCAAATAGATGTCCAACAGTGCCTATGTATGATAGCTATAAGATGTATTTTTTGACGAATTAAATCCAATATGAAAGCTCAGTCAGTGAAAATGATCAAGTTGCAAAATCATAGTTTCAATGCAAAATTATCGAAAGATGTTGTTGTCGATTCTTTTGAGGAAATCGGATATAAAGATGGGAAAAATTGATTTATCAATATTGTAATACAAGGCTATAAAATGGATTAATAAGATGTCATATCACCAAATATTATTAACAAGTATTTTGTTTTTTATCTAAATTTTTTGAATATTCAAGTTAAGTAATAGTACCATTAAAACAAGCGTCAAAAATTACGACTATATGGATCAACAATTCTAGATGAATGTTAAAATCGGTGACGCAATCAATGATTTCGTAAGGTTTTTTGAAATTAAGAATTAATCGATTTAAACAAAATTTAAAGGTACGTAATGGTAGACAACACGACGATCATTTCTATGTAAAAATAATATGAAAAAGTTAGATAATCAGATTTTAAAAATGGCACAATCATCGATTTAAACAAAGTTAAAAATGTAGGGGGCTTGGGTAAATTATTATTTAATATGTCTTGGTTATGTAATAATCATTTGCTCTGGAGTGCACGCATTATACCACCTGCATGTTTTTTCAAACGCGTTTTGACGAGAAATGAAGAGTCCGGTCCGATCAGGTTTTGAGTGCAACTATGTATAGACAGAATTTAAATCCCTACAATCTAGTGGTATTATAATTTTAATAAGTCACGCGTTCTACCTACAGACTGTTTTGTCGTAAATGTTTTAACATTGAGTTGGACACAATAATAATTATCATCTTTGGAATATTTTAATACCATCTTGTAGAGAATAAATTTCTGGTTATCCATCGTTTGATAGAAAATATTGAGTGGCGTTGAAAGCTATATGTAAATTTTAAAATAATTTTAAATTTCAAAAATATAAGGAAATAGGTTCATTAAAACAAGGAGAAAATTTGATGCATATAGGAATCAAGAATTCTTGACGAATTTCAAAATTCACGTGGTAAAAATCGATTTTAATTTTTTTAATTACGGAATCAATGATTTAAACTATTAAATTTAAAAAAAGGAAAATTTTGAAATGTTATGGGGAATTCTGTAAAAAATAGAAAAGCTCGCCAAACATTATGCCACTCAAATTTAATGAAGAATGGCAGAAATGTCTAATTTTTCATCTAGTAGAAAATAATGAAATGGCGAAATTAAAAATAAACAATTGCAAATTTCCAATTAAGTCTCCTAGTACTATATTCATTAATTTTTGGAAAGTCACTAGAGCTGCTACTATTCCAAATGTGCATACGGTTAAAGTCATATTGCTTAGTCTTAGTCAAAAATGCGGTTTTCAATTTTGATGTTTCTTCTAGCTCAACTTAATAATATGCATTCCCTAAGTCAATCGTACTAAAATATTTTGTTCCATTTAATGTATACAATAGTTCATTAATGTTCAGAATTGGAAATGTTGGTTATATTATTCTTTCTGTTATATTATTCAGCGCCCAGATATCTAGACATATTCTTAAGTCATTTTTATCTTTTTTGACACATTAGAAACAAATTGATTTGATTTGAATTTAATAAATATTTAACGAATTATGGATGTTATAAATACATTTAACATTGACGGATGCGGTTTATGTCTTATTTGATTTATGAGCTGTGTAATTACATTCATATGGCTCAAATAGAGATGCGTAATTTGTTGGAACTTGAATTGTTTCAGTTTTCGAGAATGTTCTGCCTTGTAAATCTATCCAATAATAAGAAAATCTTGAAGTCGATTGAGCCAATTTAAATCCGATACATTTCCTGTGAATCTGAATTTGAACGGATTGCATAGAAATCATTAGAATGGCATCTTTTCTGAAGACCTGAGTTGGTTTCATTCTGCACTGAAACGAATGTGCTGAAACTAGAAAGAAACAAAGCAGTCATTTTCTTGCAGTAAATCTTGAACGATTCAATTAATTTATGAAACTCCAATTAACGTAGTGCTTTTTGCTTACCCAGCATTGCTTTATATACCACGATTTTTTAATGTGTATATTGATGTGGTAAAACAAAATTTTTAGTTTTTAAATTTTTAAATTAAATTTTTTCCGATTAATAATTAATCAAATTTCATTTTATATTTAATTATTTCAACTTTCCTTAAATCTTTATGCTTTTCTTGTTAATTTTGGCAATTCAGCTTTAGTTTAATTATTTCGAGTTTTGATTTATTTTGTTGTATTTTTAATTATAAAGTTTTTCAATTCATTTATATTTGAGATGCTCTTTAGTTGTTTTTATGAGTCATCCATTGTTAATATTACCTCCCAAAATTAAATAGGCGTTATCGTGCTGGACAAACAAAAATTAGGGCTCACACCAGTTTTTTCAAAACAATTGTATTGACTGCATCATAATAAAAAAAATCAGATAGCACGTCCAAGTAGTAACGATGCTTGGAACGTGTTTCTCTGAAGTTCTCCGAAAAATTTTTGTTGTGATAGTTGAAATTGGTTCAAAATGTTTTCACACACAAAGACTTTTAACAGGATAAAAAAGTGATTAGAATCTAAAAATTGAATCTGTATTTATACCTCACCTAGCTGATGCGTCTATATGCGCCTGCATTAATGCGATTAAACAAAGTTTGACCTTCTAGAATTTTCAAATAATTTTTTTTCGTTTATTTTATTCAGCTAATTTAACTTCTTATTTTTCTTAAAAATCTTGTTAATTAATATTTTATAAATTAGTTGAGGTTTTGGTAAAATTTTCTCGTTATAGTGGTGTGTCTGTATAAATTTTGTGCGGTTCTTGGTACACTTTGTCATATTTTAATTTTACTTTTATGTTTATTGATTTTATATTTATATTTTTTATCTTCAGATTTTAAGGTGTTTGTTTTATTTTTAAGTCACCTTGATGTGTTTGCGTGCTGTTGATTCGATCAAACAAACTTCAGGGTCACTTCGTACTGGCTCCATATATAGAATCAACAGAGACCAGAGCAACGTCAGATGAATGGAAATTAACAAAAATTTTAATTGTTTTTCAATACAATTAAAAATATAAATAATCAAAGGTTTACAGTTAAAAATTTGTTACCTTCAAAATGTCAAACTTTTTTACTTCAACAATTGAACCAATATATAGAGCTGATATAAAATCCAAAATTGATTTCTTCCGAAATCTTCAAATATTAAAAAGAAATGTAGAATGTGTATTTTGCAATACTTCTATGAATGAAGAGACATGTAATGAGATCAAAGGCAAGTTTGTTTTTAAATGCTACAACACAATTTGTACAAATTACAAAACAACAAGGAGTATAAATAGTAATAACATCTTACCAAATTTTGATCTTAACTTAAAGAATGTTTTTAAAATATTTTGGAACTTCTAGCAAGAAAATTAGCGCGTTGATGAAATTAATTATGATAAAAACCCTTTAAAAAAGTTATATGCATCTTTTAGAAAATTATATCAAAAATTTTATGCCGATAAAAAAAATGAAAGGAATTGATGGAAATGTGATTAAAAAATATCTCGCAACTTTTATGTGGTGGGATAATAATCGCAAAAAAAGACTTTCAGAAAGTTATAAATTTGTTGGGATATTAAATATTCGTCGATGGATAAATCTCTCGATCCGACTCCTCGTGTTCAATAATCAATAAGTCAAAATCCCAACAAAGAAATCTTTATTCACAAATATTCACTACATGATAAAATTATTTAATATATCAGTAAACACCCTAAGGGTATCACTCGATAAGTCAATTGCAATCTGATTAGATTCTTTATTCGTTTCACACGTTCACTTGGCTCCCAAAATAATCACTTTTTCTTTGACCAACTGGCGACTTATTTTGTTGTCTGTTCCTTTCATACTTCTGGGTTGCAATTAATTTACATTAAACTTTAAAAATAATTTTTATTGCCCATTTTAATAATCCTGGGAAGCCTATTACGCTGACGTTCAGCTCGGCGCCCTTTGATTAACGGGTTCGTCGACAAATAATTTAATTAATTAATTAGTTTGGTTTAAGGCCCCCGAGCCTTCAATATACCTCTGATCAATCTAATATTATTTTATTCGTCTTCAAAATCAAATTTGCCACAGGTTACCACTTTTCCCCGAAAAATATTGATTTTTACTTATATTTAAAATTTTAATTTTAATTGATTTTGATATAACCCTACCAAATTTAATAAATAATTATTATTGGTTGAATTAGTTGTATAGTTTTTATTTTTAGATTTTTTAGAACATTTATCTATGTGGGGGTTAATTTTAATTCTGATCCAACTTTTATGTCAGAGAACCAGAATAAAAATCACGAAGATCGTAAAATCGACATCAAACAAATGAACAGTTTAGAGAAAAAAGACAATAGATTTTAAGAAATTCTAATCAACAGAATAAAATGAATCCATATTCAAATGCTCATACTCTTCCAAGGTGATGCTGGGCTATAAGACCACTAACTTGAAAAGAAGCTGTTTTACCTCTATGATATTTTAATATTCTCAACTACTAAAGAAGAACATATACAAAGAGTATATGCAGATGAATTAAAAGCTTATTTTTCTTTTAAAACTCAGCTTCGAATTTTGTTGATGAAATGCATACTGTTAAGACTTATGGTTGCATTTTATTTCCTTAATTAAGTACTACCTGAATGGAAATACGAATTTTCGGGGATGTCAGAAACTGTATTCAGCCTTGTTTAGACAACCTGGTAGCAATAACTACGTCGTCAGAAATAATTACGCTAGAATCTAAAAGCAACTCGATAATGTCGATCTTATTTACAATACCACAGAGTGTTAGACAATAGGCTAAGTCAACTACACGTTTCGCACCAACAAATTATTGTTTGTGTATATATTTTGTCATTTTGTGGAGATCATTGCAAGAGCGCAAACCATATTTTTATGCAATAGAAATTGTGAAGTAGAAAAAAATATATAGCGTGGAATTGTGAAATATGAAACATAAATATTTAAATAAATTTTAATTTATAAAGAATCGATTTTATTAATTGTTCATTAAGTAAGAAATTAGAAAAACAACTTGGAACAGAAAGCTTATTTCTTTATAAGTAAAAATACAAATTTTAGATCGTCTGTTAAAAGGTGAAAAAGTATCACACATTGCAAAACCCTAAATTTAAACAGTATGTACAAAAGTGAAAAGGAAACTAGGAGTGATATAGTTGCAGGATCTTCGAAATCCGCAAAGTATTCAGCTCGTCCTCGTTTGCCAATAATAAAAATAAAGTTAAAATATTTTTTTGGAATGTTAACCCTCTTTTTGTATCAGCTTCTAGTCTTCATATTAATTCAAATTCGATTTCAATGAATTCAAATTCAATTTGATTTTTATAATATTAAAAAATTAAATTATAACTGATAAGGTTTGATATAATACCAGTGAATGGTTGCGACTTGCCTGTAAATTGTTCCAACTGTTGATAAACCCTAAGTGGGTGTTCTAGTGCAAATCAAATGATAAGTGTACTATATAAAATTGTGAAATTTTAGTAAAGACTAAAACGTGTGAATTAAATACGACTACCACCCCAATGTGAATGAAGTTCGTAAAACGCTCCGTATTAATTTCCAGCCCATCTTTAATTAATTAAAAAGTGTACATTTTCAGTTAAATAGGAGATTCCTTACTTTGAATTCCAGAATGTTTTTAAATTAAAATATTTTTTCTTTTAAATTAGGAAATGTTTCAATTATTTAATTAGTTAACTTAAACAACTCCTGAAAATACGAAACGGTAAATCAAAATAAAGATTTTTATGAATTAATGTTAAATTTTGATAAATATAAAGTAATTGGGTTATTAGAAATTAGGATATTAAATCACTAAGTTATTTGGAAGGAAATAGGTGGAAATGCATCTCAATGCAACTCAATCATAGGGATAATCTGGGGTAGTCAGTCCCCATAAAAGAAAATTTGATAATTCTTATCTAACAAAATTATATAGGAGACAAAAGTAACAACTTCTTAGAACCACATTAACATTTAATGTATATCGTATATCAATATTACAAAAATCATACTGAATTTCCAAAATAAATAATAAACAAAATTAATTTTTATTTTTTTTTCAATAGATTCAAACAGGAACAAAAGAATAGGAGTTTGGTAAAAATTGAGTAACGTAACTTTCAAATTCTTAGAATGTGTTACCGTTCTGGACAAACAAAAATCAGGGCTCATCTCAGTTTATTACCAACAAAAATGATACAGAAATCCTTTAATAAATTCTGAATTTTTGAAAAACTTTTTGTGGACGTAATGATTATCAAATATTATGTGTATAACTCAATGAAACAGTTCAGAAAAATGAAAGCACGTAAGATTTAGCTATAAGGTTTTGGTATTTTACGGTGCATCAGGATGCTATTATAATTTCGATCAATACTGTGAACTGAGTCATCCAGAAGAGGCTCATGGCGATCTTTCACTTGAAAGCAGGGTACTACTTTAAATGCTGGAAGCTATAATAGATATTTAGTCACATTGCGTGTTCTTTGATTTATTCATAAGTCCTGATCTGCTAATTCACCTCAGAGATGAAGGATTTGAAGGAACCAGAACCATGAGAGAAAACAGATTGAAAAAATCTCAAAAAGAATGAACGAATTTGAAAAAAGAACCACGAGGATCTTATGATTGCTGACTTGATGCCAACGATGAGATTGCCATTACCAGGTGACTGGACAATAAATGTGTCACAATTGAAACCAACTATGATACAGTTAAACCAATTACCCATGTGCTTCGCTGGAAAAAACAGGAAAAAGCTATAGGGAGCATCACAAAACCTCACGTACTGTACCTACAATATTTGCACGGGAGGCGTTGACAAACACGACTGGCTTGTGTCAAATTATACCTCATCGATTAAAGGTAAATAGTGGTACTGACAATTATTCAAATGGTTTCTTGACATGGCTGTAATAAATGCGTGGACTACATACCAATTAGTTCATGGTGGAAACGTTGAGATAAAAATATTCCTTGACTTCAAAAGATATATATATATATATATATATGTATGAATTGAGTACCCTAAAGAAGAGGTCACCAAAGTTGTCTATATAGACCACCAAGTTTTTATTTAACAAAATTATGGGTCTATACGAATCGGGAGAGGGTCGAAGGAAAAATAATTCTTAATACGCAAATCACACATACTTAACTGCGTATGTAAAATTTATGAATGTTTTATAAGTGACTTAATAAGTCAAATATTGAAGTACTGAAATAAAGTGAATTTGTGTTGATTTAATTATTTATTTTCATATCTAAGTTTAATTATTACTATTTAAATATAACATGGTGTCAGGAGCAGGGTGCTTATCGGATTTGATTTTAATGGAGAAAATTTGAAATCTCGGGAAATGAATAAAATGTCCTGATAAATACAGAAGAACATTTTCAGAAGATAAGAAAAATCATTGATCTGGATCCAACATTAAAAGAATATCTAAAAAATTGATTTCTTTAGAAGCTCATTCAATGAGAAAATACTCAGCGAAATAGAATGTTTTGAAGATAAAATAGTAAGAAATTTGGATTTTTATTTCAGCAACACCTTTGTAATATGCTCGATAATAGTAAGCAAAATTCCAAAATTTCGAAATTTAATGAATGTTGCTCAAGAAAATGGTGAGAAAATTGACGGTTTTACTACTAGAGAAAAAGTTGAAGCAAATAAATTGAAGATATGCAAATTATTTTAAAATCTTTTATTAATAATCTTGAGCCATTGAACGCAGTGAAATATTTGGAATCAAAATCTTTTGATGAAGCAGTTGCTGCAATTAAAGATAATCAAGAAAAGAAAATGAGTTTGTATTCTATCAAACTTTATTTTGCGATTATTTGAAGGAATTTAAATTTGATTCAAGATGTCAATAAAATTTACTTTTTTTATTAAATCTAAATTTTTGAACTTCTGCAATACTGTCAAACGAAATTAAAAATGGAAAATATTTACAATTAATGTTTGAAGTATTTCCATGAGTAATAACTAGATAAAATGTAGAGTCATGGCTTATTGTATATTGATTGTTTGATTAGTTATAGTAAAATATTCATAACTTGTTGCTATATTTAATATTTTAGTTGTTATAAAATGGAACACTATTGTACGTGTTGGGCTTAGAACAAAAATCAAAACAAAACTACCAATAAATTAAAACAAAAAATAAGAATAAGGCAAATGGTCACTGCACATATACACGCACCGCAAGCAGAGATCAAAAATAAAATAAAACATTAATTAAAACAAAATTAAAATATAACAAAATTAAATAAAACAAATAATTAATTAAAATTCTCGGAAAAAGCCTACAGCTGCAGAAAGAAACATACGTGAAATGAAATAAACTGCCAAAACCTTGCAAAATAAGGTTTAGAAAAAACACAGGCAGAAGTGGCGACCAAGAAATAAAATATTAAGGGTAAAAAAGAATATCATAAGAAAATAATAATAAAAATAAAACCCAATAACATAAAAATTAAGGTATCAAAAAATAAGAAAATATATAAAAAATTATAAAAATAATTCGAAATTAATAAAACAATTAAAAGCCCTAAAAATCGCCTATTGATTGCACACAAGAACAAAAATACTATATAAGCAGTGACCAATTTCATTATTTTTAACCTTATTATTACAACTGAAAACTTAACTTAACTTCGACTTTACAAAATTTTGAAAAACTACTTGAATCGATTTTACGAAGTAAGGAAGTTTTAGTTTATAGTTTTTGTAATTATTATGTTGTCGCAATCACATTTAATATTTAAATACAGTCTTTAAAGTTTCGTAACGTTTCAATTTTGTTAATGAAACTCTATAAATTATATATATATATATATATATATATATATATATATATCGAGGTCCCTTAAATTATATATCATACGTATGGAAATAGTCCTCAAGAAGGCAGATCGGTGATCTGGCTGGTGGATTAAGTTCCCTGGTTGTGATCACGGGTCGAGCCTTCCTGAAATCTCGGTCTGTCCGCGACGGGGCCTGGTCGAAAGACACAGGACAATACCCGTAGGGCACCGTTAAACCACTCGCAACGGCTGATGGAAACGTCGGTCGAGTATAAATATAAAATCACGGGAAAAGCGTTATTGACTAGGGGCACTTAAGATGATCATCAATGGTCATTAGGAAATGTTTTTCGATAAAAACCTCGACACTGATTTGGAAAAACGGGTAGCAGTGATAGGATAATGAGAGACTCAATTAAGTACTACCTGAATGGAAATACGAATTTTCGGGGATGTCAGAAACTGTATTCAGCCTTGTTTAGACAACCTGGTAGCAATAACTACGTCGTCAGAAATAATTACGCTAGAATCTAAAAGCAACTCGATAATGTCGATCTTATTTACAATACCACAGAGTGTTAGACAATAGGCTAAGTCAACTACACGTTTCGCACCAACAAATTACTACGCACCTAACCGTGCGATAACGATCGATAAGCTAACAAGCAAGCCTCCAGTCACGAAACTTTCACGCACCATTGGCCACAACACTGTGGCATTCCATATTCCAATAAATCAATCGATACGGAATGTTTATCGACCCGAAAATCTTATTAACCATCGGAATTTACTGTTGTGATGCCTCCTAGAAAACCCCCAATTTTAATTAATATAAACTCCGCCACCTACTCTTTTCCGAGTCGACCCGCTAAATTAGCATCAAAGTTCACCCAAATCTAGCTGATGAAAATAATATTTTGTTGTCCTGTTTTTTGATTTAGTCTATAGCGGGAAATAATATTATTACTATAATAATATTGTTGCGGTTATGATGTTATTATTATCATAGTTATAATCATTGTCTCTACTATCGCTAATTTTAAACAGTTCTCCGGACATGACCATTAAGAGTACGCCTTAAATCTTGCTGTAATGTGATCGCTTCCCTTGGACTTGTTCTTCCTTACGAATGAACATAGTTGAAACGTCAGTGATAATACATCTTAATCGTAGTTCTAAATATCTACACATACTAGTAGCCTCTATGGATAATTACCCGCATCTCTGTTTAGCTCTATATCAAGGAAACTCTGCCAACAGCAAAATGTCAAACTTGTCAAATCTTCCGCGGATACCCCGACTTTCCTCATCAGCGATAGCCACCAGACAGAAACTTGATCAACTAGAGAGGGACCACGCCATTCTGCAGGTGAAATATGAGAAGATAAAGGGCACATGGAGTTCGCCCGAGGCAGCTCGCAACTTGTATCAAAAGATCTCTCGCCTTTCTCGGGCCAGAGATGATCTTATCATCGAAACTCGATCACGATCGACGGATATTTACCGAAAACGAGCTCCGGTCTTGTTTAACGCGCTGCAGCTGGGCACATGATATCAATATCATTCCAGCTCAACATCTTCCTCTCAGTCAAGTACCTCGACAATTAAACGGACAACCCTAGAGTGAGACGACAGAATCTAGATCCGGGATACAACGGCGACGGCCGAATCGGAACCGCCGTCGTCGCGAAAGGCTTCCAGCTGAGACGAACCTTCTACGGGCGAACGAAAGAGCCGCAGAGCATGCTGAAATAAACGACCCGCCCCTGCCTATACAGAATTCGAATTCCCGGAGCTAGATCCAGATGTGGTATATGCACCGTCCATGACAATCTATCCGCCACCTCCCCCGATCTTTATACATACCTAGAAGCGGACGAACCGGAACCCTCCAACTTGAATCGTATCTTAGAGAGTCTGGATCTTGCACCTGACGAAATGGCCATTCTAGGTGGGCAAGTGCCGTCGAACACCCACTCTACAGTAGAACTACCAATCGTAATAAATCAGGAAGAGCCGAGTCCTTCAACTTCAACTTCAACCCATCGACTCCCGAAACGTCGACATTTACCGGTCGATATTGATGATGAATCTGATACATAGATGTGAGGGATGCATTCTCCTATAAGAGTATCCATCGCTTAGTACCCTCGATACCTCTGGTCTATCGTTATATCCATTTCGAAATTTATTATCGTGGTGTTTCTTTTATGTGTAATTATCGTAAATGAATAGATAACTAATTCGTACCTAGTCTTCTAATTATTTTTGAATACATAAATTAATTCATGTAGAAGTAAATTTAAATATGATATAATTACGTTGCTAATTTAATAACTAATATTTCGGAAAATAGAAAATAACAAAAATAGTGAATGATCAAAGCAGAAATGGTGAATAATTGCTAATTCCCACGATAACTTAGGAGATATGGTATCAATAACCAGTACTATTGGAAATCGAGCGACTAAAGTTCTACGATAAACGTTCTCACAATTCATCCCGCATCAGTCAACGCGATAAATCAGGTTCACCGAAAAAATCACAGGGTTAAGACAGGAAGCGTAAGACCTTCTAGCGGCCGCAGTGAACAGGGAAAACGAAAGTCGTTCGAGTAGTATTGGAAACAATGCTCACCTGCTCGAATGGCATTCGGCTGTTGCGTACAGTACCAAGATGATTTCGATCATGGGTACGTGGCAGTGAAATAAAATCGTGAGGTGTGTGCGGATAAGTCAGCCCTAGATCACAGATAGGATGTTTAGTAGCCAGGAGTATGAGTTCGTCATCGATTAAATTTTCCCGTGCACCAACATACGCAAAGGTAAAATCATTCGCCTTTCAAGCAAATTGGATTTCAGAACTCGAAATTAAATTTATCAGTTTTATTTTATGGATGAGTAAAAGGACAACTATTACTCGGTAGATTTGTGTAAAAATCTGTATTCATTTATTTTTCTAAAATGTATTGATCTTTACTAAATTTAATTAATTTTTCATTATCATCGCGAATATTAATTTCAATGTTGTTTATAGTTGAAGTTTAAATTGATAAATACAATGGATTCTTCATTTTTAATTGTACAAATTCCCCTTGTTCATAATTTTTAATCCAAATATATTTTGATAGAGGAACTCTAACATCTCCAATAGTTATTGGCTCAATAATATTCGAATAAATGAACATTTGCTGATGATTATGTAAAAATTTTGGAGTTTTATTGCAACGATTTCTTTATCAATAAAAGTATGTTTATTTAATCCTAAGGTTTTGATTAAATTGTTGTCAAAATATATTTTTGAAATGTCAGCAAGTTTTATTTTAACCAATTAATTGTTTTCAATTTTTATTTCTTTAACGGAGACGGAATAAATGACATTAAATATCCTTGTAATTCCAATAATTTATTTATATACAAATCTTCAAAATAATATTCAAATTTAGTTTTTTCCTTATAACTTATAATTAAAAATTGTTCACCATTTTCTTTACCAAATTCAGCTAATTTTATTCGAAAATGATCACTTTCACTAATAACTGTCAATGATGTTAATCCAAAATTAAATGCATGTTGAATATCTGGAAAAGTAATTTTAAACAGAACATGTGAACAAACTAAATTTTCATATTTTTCAATGCTCATTGATTAATTCATAAGTACAATTTAAACTATTTATTCTTAAGTATTTTATTTCAGTAACATTCTTTTAAAATTTATATTGAACTAATGAATTACTGTAATACCGAAGAGGAGTATACACAAAAGTAAACTCAATTAAAGCAACTTCCCACTCAAAATCCAAGTAAATAGGATTTTGAAATCATTTAATCATTGTCATTTTCAATTTACAGAATTGATTTTTGGTGAGTTCATGTTCAGCTTCTTTATGTCAATATACTTTATTGAATTTTGTATATTAAAATTTTCGATTGTAATAAATTACATACAAATAAAGTTTTTCCACAGCCATTTGGTTCAACAATTTAATATACCACATCATTTTTTAATTTAATTTTATTATTTATTAATTGTTTATATTTGTTTAAATGTTTAGATTTACTTGAATAAAAATTATTTGAACATGTTGAGTAACACAAATTATAAAGAACTATATTCAATGCCTGATATGAAATGTCCACATGGAAAACCACAACAAGTTGTATATTAATAAGATATCCGATAACATTTTTCAGATCGGGGAAATGTCGGGTGATGAGATTCAAACAACCTCTAAAACCTGAAGATTTGAAATATACTATACATGACTTACAAATTCAATCAATCACTGTAACAATCGATAAAGGAAAATTTTAAAATCTATATGGATTACAAAGAAATATAAATTGCATATTTGAACCATAAATATTTCCAGCATAACGTTTACAAAAATATAATCCATTATGTGTCAATATATTTTCAAGCAGGAAAGTGGTAATGCTTGGATTGAAATCCTTGGATTATCAAAAATATGTGGAAAATATTATTTCAGAAATAAATGTTAATAAATTTGATTAAAAAAATGTCAAAGGTAAATCATGTATATTTAAATATACATGATTGTATTTTATTTTAGTATTTAGTTTATATCTTTAAGGTAATTTTAAAAAAAATTCAGGGACTTTATGCAATAATTAAAAATACGATGGGTTATTGTGCACCAGAGTTTCTCGCAACAAAAATTTACCATTTCACAGGTATCATCAACATTGAAGAACTTCTCGAGACCCACAGTGACAACGTCCAGCGATCTGATGATCGATGTGTTACAAATTGAATTGTTTGTAAAGACTCAATGAGAATAACATGTTCAAATGGATTTCCATGTTGCCCCGATTTCAAAAAACGTGACCAAACAATCCATATATTGTGAGTCGATATATATATATAGCATATTACTCTGAGATTTTTGATTTGAAATGAAATATTTGGTATGAATTTTTAGTGAAAGTTTTTTTATCGAGCGTTAATGTTTATAGTAAATTATTTATATAATGCAAATTTTTTCTTAGCTTATTTTATCGATGATTTATCAGAAAGGACTTTTATTTTTACAGTGAAAATTTATTCTTAGACCTTTTAAGAGTTATTTCTGATGAATAAAAATCAATTAAAATAAATAATAATAATAAATAAAAATATTATTATTAAAAATAATAATAATATTTTTCAAAAATAAAATAATTAACTTCATTAAAACAAAAAATAAAATTTAATAATAATAATATTAATATATTTTAAAAAATAAAATAATTAACTTTGTTAGCCACAGAACTTCTTGTGTTAATTGGATCCATTAAAAAGTCAATATTTTAAATACAATGTTTATTATTTTTATTACAATAATATATTTAAAAAAATCTATAATAATTTGTTTGAGGAGTTTTCTATAAAAATAATTAATTCAAAAGTAAGAATTTCAACATACAGTCAATATACAGTAATAATTCAATTTATAATTAAAATACCTCACATCGCCCTTTGATTAAAAGCCTTCAGCCATTCAATGTTTCTAATTAAAGTACTTCCATTTTTCATTTATAATTCAAATAGAATATCGAAGCACCAGTAAAGTCATCAACGATACAAATAAGCCCCTAGTTATAGGCCTTGATCTAAAGCTCCGAAGTGACGAAAAAGTAATCTGTAAAAATTGCTATTGTCCTAGCGAATGTTAGGTTGGAAACGAACGTTATCATCTCATCAAGTCCACTTATAAAACGACCGATTGAAAGGTGCTCAAAGCCAAATTCATGGAGTCCGAAGAAGCCATCAAGAAGTTGTACAAGAAATGAACTGTATCCAAAATTGTGATGACTATTCTTAATTGTGTTGATTGACAATATTCTGATTGTTTACAAATTTCATGTTTAATTTTGTGGTTCATAGCATTGACATTATTATTCTTAGGGATCTAATTCTTATATGCCTAATTTTTATGTTTCTTGTAATTGTAACTAGTTTCGGGACGAAACTCTACAGAATGGGGAGGAAGGTTGAGTTCCCCAAATGTCGAGGAAATTTGGACTAAAATTTGTAATTAAATATATATACGTAGTAGTTAATATATAATGAGCATTTGGATTTTCCAAAATTGACTTAATTACTCATATTAACTAACTAGAAATACACATTAAATTTTCAATTTTGAAAAACTAAAAATCCATAAATTCTGATTGGTCAATGAACCTAGAAATTTAGTATTTAAACAGCGTCGAAATTCATTATTTTTGACACTAGTTTCTCTTCTCAAACGAGATATAGACTTGCTAATTAAAGGATTCCTATCCAACTGTATAAAAGGTAACTCATAAAATCCTTCCGATATATTAAGTACAAAACAACGAAACAGGCACAACGCTGGTAAATACTTATTAACTCCACTAGCTCATTTGTTTGTGAGTAATATTGTGATAGGGTTTTAAAATCTACTAGCCCTTCTTGTTTTCCTTTCTAATTTTTCACACGTTGATCAGGAAACTTAAATCCGATCGACTTTTTTGTACTCAGGGCGATATAGTATCGACGCTAAACTTTTCTTATAACCCAATAGGTCTCCCTATAAACTTTATTGTACATTTTATTTGTTATTGTAATTGACATTTATATTTATTCAGATCAATAAATATTTTAAACCGATATTGTTCTCTCAGTGATTTATTCTATCGTATTTATATTAATTAAACGCCCAATCCACGGATAGGGCTGTAGTCTATCCACCCAGCCAGAGGAGTAAACAATAATAATTAAAATAATAATAATAATAATATATATTAATAAGTTTATTAAAAAAATTTACCAGTTGAGTCGATGAGTTTTTCACTAAGATTGCCCAACATGCAGAGGCGTGTGGTTGGACGTCAGGTGAATTTACAAAAGAATTCCGTTATATGTAAAAGAATATTCAATAAACTTGGTTGTGAAATCTGATCCAGAAATATTTGTACAATAACTTAAACAGTCAGGGAAACAGATAAAGTCGTTCTGGCTAGAAATAATCAAGCAACTTTAACTAAAAAAAATTTGTTAAGTTTTTTTAAATTTCACATATTCTATTGAAATTTATTTTGTTGTAATACCAATTTGTGAACTCCCAATTTCTGTTGTACATACATAAGTGATTTCTCGGTAATTTTTTTAAAATAATGTATAGCAAGTGATAAATGATCTTCAGCAATATTTTAATAATAAGTAGATTATACCAAAAAATAAGTTTAGAATTTAACATGATACAGTTAATAATATATTTCATACCAATTAATAAGTCATCATCTAGCGATCGAATCTGATTTTACAAAATCTGTTTTCATCATTATTTTAATATATTCTGGAATATTTTAGCCTTTATTCAATTTTTGATTTCTTAGTTAGTTTTCATCATGTTCAATCGCCATCTAACGGACAATCATGAAATTTCAAATCATGGATTTCATTTTATCCAATGAACTAGTTAGCTTAAAATAATGATATATCACCTTTACAGCTTTATTGGCTGAATATGGATTTATATTACTTATTAACAATCAAAATTAATAAAACATTACCAAAATTTATTCCAAACTCAAATGAATTAACTATTTTGTCAAATTGATTTTGGTTTGATTTATTTTCAGACAAATAAAGAATACAGTAATTTAGTAAAATTTAAAAATAACTTAAGTAATTTTTAAAGTTTGAATGGTTCTTTGTAATTATCTTTAATTTTTCATTGAAATTGGAAAACAATGATTAATAAACAAAGCAAAAGTAAAACAATATTTAAAAAGAATTTCATTTTATAAAAGAAAACACCAATTATTTAAAAAATATTTTTGCAATATATTTTGACAGCTCTACTATTTTTATCGGACACTTAACAATTTCAATAAAAACATTATACTTATATTTTTATTTTTAATTACATAATTATATATGTAAAAGTTCATAATTATAATAAATTTTATAATTTTTTAAACTTAATTAAATTAGTTAAAAACTCTGGATAATGTATTTTATGTGTTGATTTTTGTGTTAAATACTTTTATCATCAAGACAGTACAAGTAGTTAAGATATTTAAATTATCTTGTGCAGCAGCTGGTTCACGCGATCTGGTTGTTAACATTTTTAAAACTCGGGAACCTTTACCTCTAAAACCAAAAAATAAGCCGTTTTAATAGTATGTTTATGCAAAATATGTACGTCGCACCGATGTGCCACACGCTCGCAACCATATCATGTGCGTACATAAAATACGAAGGGCTTGGCTCTTGCTTGTGAGTGAATTTAAATTTGGAATTTATCAGTTTTTTGTGCAATAAATGTTTTTATTTATTTTTTGCAATAAATGTTTTTTTTTGTTATATATATTATATATTTTGTTGGGCCAGAACACAGACGGCCTTGAAAATGTTTAAATGAATCGGTAATACACACGCAAACATAACATGCAGATTTAAACTCAAACCTATTAAAACACCAATTAACCCTACTAAAATGCGAGAAAGATAACAATTAAATATAAAACTATAACACACAAAAATAAATTAAATAATAACAAAGTGCAACAAAATCCGCACGAAATAAACATAAACATAACATAAACATAACAATTTGACCGAAATTTGACAATTTATAAAGAAATGCGAATTTCATTAAAAATGGAATAAAAATCAAAGAATTTGAATTAGAAATAATTCAATTAAAAACGCAAAAAAAATTGTCAAATAAAATTTCAAAATAATAAATTAAGAATAAAATATACTAGAAAATCACAAGATCAAATTTTGTTTTACTGAATCAAAAATAACACGCAAGGTTAGGGTCTTACAATAGGTATACATACCGATTCATTTTCACATAAGTTTAATCAGTTAAATCGGTTTTTAACATGAATTAGTTTTACGAAACTTGAAAAGCAATTTTAGCCAGTTTTTCCGAAGAGTGATTATAATGTGAGTGAGAATTTGTGCGATGCTTTCTCCACGTCGTATCCTTGCAACCTCGAATGAGCTGTGCTTGGATTTCGGCGTGGAGAGAGGGAATTACACATAACGTCAATATCATTCCGTATAGGGGAAAAGAGTGGAGGGGAAATAATCTTTTGGCTGTTTCGTCGGCACTCATTTCCCGTAAAATCGATCTAAAATCACTGACAACAAACGGCTCAAAATTATCACACCGAGTAGTCCAGTGGGCACTCAATAATTATAATATGAACACAATGCGCCTAAAGTCAATCAGAGGGATGGTCACGGGGAAACAATAAAATGGAATCGTTGTTATGGACTTCTGATATAATGTTTAAAGTCAATAAAATTGCTTAAGAGTAAAAATAAATAATGTAATTTCAATAAAATTACTTAAGAGTAAAAATAAATAATGTAATTTCAATAAAATTGCTTAAGAGTAAAAAATTAAATAATGTAGTTGTTATGGACTCCTGATATAATGTTTAAAGTCAATAAAATTGCTTAAGCGTAAAAATAAATAATGTAATTTCAATAAAATTGCTTAAGAGTAAAAAATTGAATAATGTAGTTGTTATGGACTCCTGATATAATGTTTAAAGTCAATAAAATTGCTTAAGCGTAAAAATAAATAATGTAATTTCAATAAAATTGCTTAAGAGTAAAAAATTGAATAATGTAGTTGTTATGAACTTCTGATATAACGTTTAAAATCAATGAAATTATTTAAGGGTAAAAATTAAATAAGGTAGTTTAAAGTCAATGAAATTATTTAAGAGGGAAAATTAATGAATGTAAATATTAGGGACTCCTAATACGATGTTTAAAATCTACAAAATTTCTTAATAGTAACGAATAAATAATGTAAACGTTATAGCTTTCCAATACAATATCTAAAGTCAATAAAACTTGTTGAAAGTAAAGAATAAAGAACGTTAGGGTTTTCACTAAGTTACTTCGAATTAGAATTTAACTCTTTGAATAAAAATCGGAAAATTAATAAAGAATGAAGAATAAATATTACAACTTCTTTTCGAACAATTTAAATTCCCAGATTAATATTATAATTTCAAAGATTTTATTTTGATATTAAGAAATAGATAAACCCCGAACCGAATCCGTGCCAGCCGTAATAAAAATTCCTACAACCTAAACTCCAATAGCTGATGAATAACCACAAAGCAAGGTTAGTTAAAATTGGAGAGAACATAATGAATAGTCAATAAATAAGGATCAATATCTCCACTACCCGATAAAAACCCTTGTCACAATAGAAACCTATGCCTACTGAAGGGCGGCACGTCAAGCATCGACACTCTTAATGACTAAGTGATAAAAATAATCGACACGGAGAATTACCAACAGATATGTCCTGAACCCTCTACCAACAATTATAACCGCAAATAACTTCCCAACTCAAGCGAGTATTCGAATTAACCATTCATTTGCCCAAATTACTCCGTGAACTCAATAACAAACAATATCTCTAAAATTTTTTATTAAATAAATAGGGTAAATTGAATCCACAAATGAAATCTTGCCGAAAAGAATTCCCGTTTTACCATAATATACCAGAAAATGACACCTTAAAAATCCAAGATCAATAATTTAATAGAACGCAATTATACCAGTACTTGCTGTGAAATAAATTAGCTGCCAACGAGTATCTACCAACCCAAAGATAGCTGGATATATCGGGAGGACGAATAACTCGAACAGAATAATATTTTCTATAGGTACAGTTGATTCGCCAATAATGTTCCGGCCGATCAATATTGGTGTCTATCTCGCATACACTAACTGCAAACCCGAATGCAATAGGTGCACAAAATTATGGATATTCCACACTCGCATTTTCTAGAAAAGTTGTCCGCATAACGACAGCCGACGTGACCTTTACAACGCACACCACCAATCATCTATCCAAATAACACCCCAACCGTATAAATGTCGCAGACGACTCGACACCAATCATTAATTTACAAGGGATTAAAAATGTATTACCAACCAAATGAATTAGACCAAAATTCTCCAGTGAGATTCCCGGAAGACGTTGCAGCTCAAGGATCTAGCTCTAATATCTCAAGTAAATTAATTCTTACATATTAACTTCTCTTTAACTTTGTAAGTCCTAGATAGAAGCCCTAGAATGATTATTTCCAGCATCAATCTCACGAAAATAGATATAAATTGATGATAAATTTAAAAAATAAAAAATTCTTTAAATGAATACCACGTTGATTTTTCCTTTTAAATAGTTTATACGTAACTTGACAATCACCCCAAATACCATCAACGTTAATCAAAGGTACCAGACGTCAACCCAACGTTTCAGGCATAACCGTCGATCTGACTCTGACCCGTTCGATGAGGGAATGACACGACTATTGATCTAATTTAACACGTTGCCAACGGAGATAATGGAAATTGTTAAGCTCAACTGAATATGCGTTTTTTAATTAATGAAACTTACAGTTCCTGTTGTCAAAATGGTCATGTCAAGAGAATCAATGTTAGATTGTGTATAATATACTAAATAACCAATACAAAGTAAGGTACTTCTTTTGAAATTCTCTTTTAGCGATACACTAAATAAATAAGATTTATTAAATAGTTTGATTAACGATTTATTTAACCAATTTCTTAGTAGTAAAATAAATGTATGAATATAGAATTATTAAATGATTATATTAATGATTTATTTAACCAACCCTTTAGTAGCAAATTAAATTTATAAGTAGATTTTTGTTGGTTTATTAATATTTACTTAACAATTTCTTTAACAAGTTCTTTAGCAGTAAACAGAATATACGAATAGAAAATTATTAAATAGTTTTATTGACGATTTATTTAACAAATCCTTTAGTAATAAACTAAATGTATGAGTAGAAAATTATTAAATGGTTATATTAACGATTTAAACAACAAATCCGTTAGTAGTAGATTAAATCTATAAGTGGAATTTTTCTTTTGTATTCTATTAATATTTTATTTCCCGAATTCTTCAGTAATGAATAAAATATATAAGTGGAGAATTACTAAATGGGTTATTTAATGATTATCCTTTTATCATAAATTAAACAAAATAGATAGAGAAAAATTAAAGTGCTCTGTTGATGATATGGTTGGACGGGAGAAAAACAAATAAATCAGAGCCTGAGGACGCAAATAAAGGGTCTAGAGGTGGCAGTGTCAGCCTGTCAGGAAGGCGCAGCGGTGACATATCCCCTTGTCTTCGCCCCTGCTCAGCTAGCGTATCGAGACTCGACGACGACTAAGAAGATCACCCAAAAGCCTAGCACTCATCGGCCAGGAAGGAAAGAGCGAGCTAAGCGTCGAGCTGCTCAAAAATCGTCTAATACATGATTTGATATCCTAAATACATGTTTGTTATCGTTTAATTATTATCTTTTGATTATTTCGATGGTCATAGGAGCATTAATACTCATGAGGTAGAATAAAAAGAGATCAGTGAGTAATCGGTATGTGAAATCAACGTATAAAAGATGGAACCGGAGTAAATAAAGCACTCACAGACCTTCTAACGATAGTGTGTTGAACCCAGCTTGAGGTCGGGCCAGAGCAGTTCCTATGCGGCGCTCAGCGTTGGCGACCTCAAAACCCATGGTTACATTACCAACGTTGCCTAGCAACGGGTAACCATTGGGCATGGCAAACAATGTTCATCTGGGGTCAAGGTTGTCAGAACCATAAACTCCACAATTTTATACTGTATAAAAATAAATGAAGACAAGTTACCGTTTTTTTCTTCTTCGAAAAAATAGCGAGTCGGTTGTTCAAAATTTGGCAGCCCACATCTTATCTTGCGTTTAATTAATTGATAATTTAGCACTTGTTATGAAATAAGTGTTGATGGAATGCAATTCGCTTAAAAATGAGTTAGATGTAACTGGTGACCACGCCAAAAATAAGAACATCAACGCAGTTTCAAAAACAACGAAATCAATAATGGAATGTTTGCCAAAATCATGAATTTAACATAGAAACAACACGAGAACATGAAAATTTGACCAAAAATAGATTAATTTATAAAACCAGCATTTTAACCGGTAAAACTTGTTAAAAATAAAATATTTCTAATTAGAAATATTCAATTAAAAATAATAAAAATAAATTATCTATTTAATCCAAGAAATACAATAAAATTAGAAGTAGATATTACAAATAAATTCAAGGTCAAATTCTGTTTTATCAAACCAAAAATAACACGCAAGGTTAGGGTCACAAAATAGGTATATATACCGATTCATCTTCACATAAATTTAATCATTTTTCCTGGTGAAAAGCTCTTACCGTTTTTCAATAGCAAAAATATTATTCTTGAACAGAAACGCTTTTGTGTGATACAGGAAGCTTGTGAGAGAAAGATTTTCTTTACAGAACCAACTTTGTACAAGGACTGACGTTAAACGAAGTGAGAAATTATTGAATGATTATGACTATAAATGTATCCATTGTCGATGACGACTTACGATTATGCTTATGAATATAATTATTAGCAATGATGAAATATATGTATTCGAGCAGGTATATTATTCTAGTATATTATAATTGAAACTATATTGAAAATTTTCCGACCCACAGCCAAGACATTATACAAGAAAGTAAATAGACACAACCAACGGATCCGTATAAGCGCAGTTCATCTGCAGCGGAACTGTGACCGTGGTGGAAGGAGATCGGGGAACAGGTCTTTTGGCTTGCTTGTCTGTCACCCAAAGCCAGAAAAATCGGCCTAAACTAAATCACACAAATCGACTAAAATATTGAACATCGAATAGTAAAGTGGGCACTCTTAACTATAATATTAACACAATCAATACGCTAAGGTCAAATAAAGGTATGGGAAATGGGGAATAACTTAAAATTGTTGCAGCGAAATTCTCTTTTAACTAAAATCGAATGTTAAAAATTTAGTTTATCTAAAATCACGCTTTTCCTAAAGAATTAAATTAGAATTATGGCTAGAATATAGCAAACAGATAAGTTTCAAATTAAAAATCAGAAAGGTTCATAATTTTGGGACAGGCGCAAATTAGCTGTACCGTTTAAACGTAAAGGTAAATTTGAATAGATACTGATATCTAGGTCTATTCAATTAATAAACATGAGTTGCAATTTGGATAATATATGTAATTAAATGAAAAAATAACACCATTACAGCAAGGACGATCCGAAAGATTCTTAAACGAATTAGATAAGAGCCCACTTCAAGGTATACAAACCAATAAAAATAAAAATATTTTTAATATAACGATAACTTGACTAATAGAAAGCCACAGACGACTCAAAAATTTGTAAGAGACCATAAAAAGAAAATTTAAATAAAAACGTTAATAAAAATATATTTAACATTGATACCGACAAAAATGTTCTTACTATGTATCACGAAAAATAGGAATCCATAACAAAGGTGAATCTGATATTGACCGCGATAGAAACATTTTTTTGAGGAGCAATAAATCCATGAAGTAAGAAAATTTAGCACTAGCAATGGTGGAAATGATAGTGGAACAAGATTATGTTGACGATCATAAAATTCAATATTAGAAATGTTTGTGGTTGAAAATCATAACGAAGGTAAATCCGATATTAACCGTGAAATGTCTTGTTGATATTAACAACGATAGAAATAATAGTGAAGCAGTTTACATTAACAAACTCAGTCAGGATACTGCCAAGCTATGCCACGTTGAATAATTATGACAACAATGATACATGTAACATGAATAGCAAACAAGAATTATAACTGTGATATAATGACTATACCGAACAATATCGGGCAAAAATAATTTTAATACCGATCTTGTCATAACGTGACCAAACAATAATTATTTAGAGAATAGGCCCACTAAACTAATAACAGAAATTAACAATGAAAATTCAATAGTGACAACATGCCTGAACACATTAAAAAATGACGTGGCCAGTGACATGGCGAGAGAGAAGAGTGTGCTATATAAGTGCTTCCAATATTACTTGAATTATTATCAACATGAACTGTGAAAAAATCCGAGACGTCAATCAAAAACCAAAAAAGAGTTTCAGAAGATAGCCGAGACAAGGAGTCTCTCAGAAAATCATCAATGCAGCGAGTACATCTTCCATGATGCCAGAATTACTGTCTCAATCTTTCACGCATGAAAGTAAGAAATTGTTATTTATATCATCTATATTAAATTAAATCATTTCAAATTTTTGTTACGATTATTATAAGTGCAACATAAAAATGATCATCAAACAAATCGAAAACCACGAGGAATCGAGATCGAGCAGCACGCATAGAAACAAGGGAGAAGAATTATGCAATTTGACTCCAATACGGCAGCCCAATGCCGTCCAATTCTCTGGGACTACGGGTACGCGATCACTACCCGGTTATTTCCACCAGGATCACTGGAAGAGATGAATATCCACAGCATCGCCATCAAGAGAGAACCTGATCGAAATCCCACAAGAGAAGCCCGTCAAAGATTCTAAACTTATTTGCTCCGTTTAGAGGAATAAAATAGGCAACTGCAATGCAAACGCCGGATTACCCAATGAGAGTTGTGTCGAATAAACTTTGAAATCAGACGCATATGCTCCAGAATATAATGTCTCATTCAAACTCAACTATCCGGCCTTGGGAACTCAAATGGCCCCGACTCGGGTGGCGATTCCCGACAATTTAATTCACCCGGACATGCTGGAGGGCCTGGAATGGCAACAGCAGGGGAGAGATAAAGTGAGGAAACATCGATTCAAGAAACGATAGTTTTACAAATGGACGGCATTGTACTGTATTATAAAAATAAAAAATTTCTTGACTGAATTTATTTTGTTTATTTTAAAATTGTCACTAAAAGTAGTTATTTGCCATTTCTATATTAGTTGTAAAATGAGTAAGATTAAAAACAACTTTTGAGAACCTACGCAAAGATATGTAAAAATTTTTGAATTGAGGAACTGATATTTTAGTCAATTTGGTAAATTTAATAATCGAATTCAATACATAATAATTATGGACGTAGTCTCATACTGGAAATAGTTATCATGGTAACATTGGATTATTTTAAAACGTCACGATTATATTGAATAACTTACATATATTGAAAACCTAATTAAATTTTTATTGATTTAGTGACGAAGCGCCGCCCAGATAGTCAAGAAAGTACTGATAAAACCAAAGATCGCCTCACTCGTCGATTGATGCAGTATACTCGAGAAATTCAAAGGCTCAAATCAACATGGTTTCAGCCGAAGCGTGTAAAGAAATTTTCCAGGAGTTGGATGCCGCTCGGGCCGCCCTGAGAGAAGCAAATCAGCTAAATCAAGCTCAGAAAACGCAAATTCGAGCTTTAGAGCTTGCAAAGTTTGCTAACCAGGAGGGAAATGCTGTAACGTATCCACTGGTATTTGCTCCGGCACAATTGGCCTATCAATAACGAACAACGATAAATAACGAGGGTCAGACCAATCCAAAGAGACACAAACCTGGAAAAGCCGAGCAATCCGGATTCGATTAATGCGAGTCGAACTGATGTTGTTCGATGGAGCAACAAAAAACACTCGTAAAAACAATTAAAGGCGTAATGGAATTAATCATCGTTGTTTTTCATTGTTTTGTTTGTTATTTTCTTTCGTCTTGAATTGAATCCGAAGATCAAATAGGGAAAATGTAAGACGTGTAATAAAGATAATAGTAACAATACTAATAATATTAAAAATAATCATAATAATAATAGTAATAATAATAGTATTAGTAATAATAATCGTAATGATGATAGTTATAATAATAATAATAATAATAATAATAATAATAATAATAATAATAATAATAATAATAATAATAATAATAATAATAATAATAATAATAATAATAACAATAATAATAATAATAATAATAATAAAAATAATAATAATAATAATAGTAATAGTAGTAACAACTGATAAGAATAATGCATATAATGATAACGTTGATAATACTAACAATCATGATAGGGAACATACTAGTTATAGTGGAATGAGAGCAAGAGAGATACTGTGAAGATATTCAACATAACAAAGGGTGTATATGCATAGAAAAATCAATAATACAAACAGCGACAAGGAGGACTAGGAGAATAAATATAATGACAAATGACAGTACAGTATAGATTTACATTTGAAGGAGATAGGAGAATAATGGAACCTAAAAAATAGAAATCGAGCATAGGCCTTCTATCGGCAGCTCGTTGGATCCATGGATTGTTAGGTCAATAATAGCACTAGTAATAGCGCTCACTTTTTGAGGACGATCCACCCAATCGAACACAGTTCCAACGTTGTTTAGCAACGGGTGCTGAATGATAAGCAAAAATATTTGTATGGGGTTGTCTGGGTAACAACCATATAGTCGTAAAATCTCAACACCCAGAAATCCACCAATACGGAAAAAACATAAGCGACTCCATGGATTTCATTTCGTTGGCAAAATCAAGACAATAAATTTTGGATTAAGAAATGAGCTGCTTTGTAATTCGTTAGTGATAGTAGAAAAGAAAGATGGATCAATAGTGAATATAGTGGATTGAATTATATTACAGAAAAGGAGTCTCTGTCATCCTCTGGTATATTCGTTTAACCCGTGTCGCTTCGACGCAGGTTGCCTTTACCGATTGTATTCCCATTATCCGCGGTGTACTTAACAATTATCTGATTTTTTTTCTTATAAAATTATTTAATTGCATATCAATTCGGTCTTCTCGTGGCTAAAGTGACTCACTGCCACCACTTTAGTTAACATGAACCTGCTGATGTCAGCCTATTGTGACTGCATCGCTTTGAGAAAAGTTTATATCTGCTGTAGATCGGCTAACCAATCTACATTTTTGTTGAATCTCATCGAAGCTTCTACCAATTTTGGGAATCTAGCGGGGTAATTGCATATAGATGATAACTCTACTTATCCAGCCATTATCAGTTAGTTGTTCCAGTGCCGGCAATGACCACGACTAAATTGATTTGGGATGGGCATTATTATCTTGGAAATCGGTTCAAAATATTGTGCATTGATTTGTTTTTTCGCATATTGATTCTGTACACTTTCGACTATCTGATTGCTGAATGGAATTATATATATATTTTTCTGATTGCCTTTCAATCGTCATTAACTTGGTATAGTGTGACTCTCCTGAAAATTTGGATTCAATGAGCTTTTTGATCGAATCTCCCATGATCACGTCGTTTTAGTAGTCTCTTTAAATGCTCAAATTGTTTCCAGATTATTCTCTTTAGACACATAGATCGTTGAGAAAGATGATTTCTTGACTCGGATCTACCGGATGATTTTCGGCGTGGGAATAAAAGCATTCAATTGATTGTTTTCTCAACCTGGCATGTAATCGTTGGAAAGGATTCAAATGAAAAAATTGGTAGAATGCAAAATGTTCTTGTCCGGTTTCTTTAAGAATTACATAAAATTGGTCTAGCCGTGCTATTTAAATGTATCGTGCACGTCGTTTATGGTAGCTACCACTACACTGACTGGGTATCCTTCGGCTCTCACTCGTTGTTTATTGTCTGGCGAAACGAGTGGTAGTCAATATATAATCATTTTACAATCTTGAAGTTGTACATAAATAAATGCATGTATTTATAAAAAAGTTTTTACCACTTTTATTGTCAACAATGTATACTGTTGGGGTGTTACGGAAAGGCACAGTAAAATCAATAAAACACCAAAATAATAAAAGAGCAATATTAATTAAAAAAATTATAAAAATTGGAAAGTAGTATTGATCGGGGAAATAGGTATGGTTGAACGCCAAATTGAGAGACGAGTCCAGAAATAATAATAAAAATTTAGTGAGGGATCCCTAAAAATAATATAAGACAAAAAAATAAATAAATTAAAAAAATTAATTACTAATGGGAAGTCCGAGGCAATGGAAAACCCGAGAGATGTGGAAAATCCGAGAGATAAGGAAGCCCCGGTGTGTAGTCGGAATAATATAAAAGGGTAAATTGGTCTAAACAATATTAAATGGGCGCCACTGAGCTATGGAGAGGTAATTATTTCGTAACTTGTAATTTAGTAATAGAGCAAACGTTGTTGACAAATGTCGGCTAAAGTGGTCGGTGGAAAGTAATTATTGTTAATAATTTAATAATGTAGCAAATATTGTTGACAATCGTCTGAAACAGTCTGAGCAGGAGTATAAAAGGAAAAGGGAAAAACACGAAAGGACCAGTGGATCGACGTGAACGAGTAGTGTAACTAGGTTAGTAGAGGAATCTAAACCCAAGTAAAGTCAAAGTTATCTATCAGAAAGGGTGGTTCTCCATTGGACAACCTACCCTAAGATAATCAAAGTCATACAGTGGTTAAAAGGTGCAAATAAATTAGTGAAATTATGATTACAAAACGTTGAAATAAATCGGATTGAGTTGTAACTGTGATAAAGTGCAAATAAAATTATTCTGTGTTGGGTTTGCTTATTTGATTCGAAAAGGACACGAGGAGTCAAAGGGAACAACTTTCAATAATAATAATAACCCAACAATACAAACCCCAAGAAAAACTAAAGTCTTTGACTTGAAATTATTATCTAAATTCATAACAGAAGAGTCAATCTGCAAAATATATAATTTACATAAATTCATTCTGTGCACACTTTAAAATGCTCCATAAACTATATTAACATTTATCATCTAAATAATGATCCCAATTTATTAAGTCCTCCATTGACTTAGTTGGAACACTTTGGAGTGGAAAGAGCTCCATGAAAATGAACGAAAACTGCCTGAAAATGCACTGGTCAACTGAATTTTCTGCAATGGTAAAAATATTTTATCTGTTTGATCAAATCATCCGTTTCTCAAATCTGAAGCTCAGTTAACGATTGTCAAAATTTATGAAATTCGATACATAAGACTAAACATAATCAACTTTGGCAAAATATAAAGATTCAATGAGTAAAGTGAAAGAGATTGACAGTAAAATTGTCGAGATGATTGAAAAACCGACCCAGACATACTTAAAGGAATATTTATGCCTAAAGGAAGAGATAAAGGTAATGATTGTGACACTTTGGTACTTATGCGACTTCCACAATGCATTAATTGATCTAACACCCTAAATGCTTCAAAATTTCTTCCTTATTGTGTTGAAGTCATTAAAATTGAATTTGCATGTACTTAAAGTTCTTGAATCGTGCCAAACTTCTGAGGAAGAAATATTTAAAACTTATTTTGTTCAACAATCTCTTAAATACGATTATATACGACTTAAGAACCATTCTACTTGGGTTCACTAATATAAAGCTTATTAGAAATTATTTTAAGGATTCACTTCCACCAACAGTACAAGCTATCTTGTTAAGAGTTTGATTAGATGATTTAAGTAAGTTAGACCAATAACTGATAAAATAATCACAACGTTAACTGCATCGCAGTCCCAACTCTCACCGAGTTCTACTAAGTCATCAAACATGGCTTAATTTCAATCCCAGATTGCATATTTACCTGAGAAATTGCTAAAAATTGAATAATCTATGTTCTTATGTCCAACAAAAGCAACATCAAATGATTTACGGACCCCATTTAGTCAAAATAACCAAATGACACACTGACATCCATTTTTTATAAAACGTTTTAAGTAAAAAGCATGGAAATGCACCCTTGTTTGTAAATGAAAAAACTAAAGCGCCTGTTTTACCAATTAAAACATGCATATCTATAAAGCAAAGTTCAGGACAACCCATTTAAGCATTTTGCAGTCTGGTTCAAATATAAAAAGTCGTCAAAACCTAGCTCCACCCTCGGTTCACACTTATCAAACGAGGGTAGCCAATTTTATTATCATACTTTCGCTAACCGAAATTTCAACATTATATAGTTTTTAGTAGACACCAACTCCACATTATAAATTTTACCACACTCATTTCCCCCAATTCATTTCTCTCTGAGTTGATACCTTTTGCTACCAACGGCACCAGTGTCAGGATGTATTTTCAGACTACACTCTATTTTGAGATTCTTCTTTTATAAAACTCTTATTCATGCTCTTTCACCGTTGCTGACAAAAGGACACAGATTTATGAAGTAGATTTTCTCAACTTTAAGTTTATTGTTGAATGTTCTTATAGGTAAATACTGATTTTCCACTGTAACTAACCAAATTACAACGGGGGTTCACTATATATGCCATCAATAAAAGTCTTATCTTTCTTAAATGAAAACCTTCTATTACTCCTATCAAGTCATAGAGTCATAAACAACTCTCATTTATAAGAACTTTTTATTGTGTTTCACCTCTGATTTCTTATTAAGTGACATAATATTTTCTACAAAATTTGACTATGAATCAGATTTATTTAAGATATTCATAGTCAAATTTTGTAGAAAATGTTAACTCTCATTTAAACTCTAATACCTTAATGAAATATTCAAATATATAATTAATGTTTAAATTAAGATTTGACTTGTTTTAATAATACAATCATCTTGGATTAATGAAATCTCATTTATTCGAAATTCATAATGCATACTTTCAACAGTAATTTATCTAAATCTCTCATAAAGTTATCATGAATTTAGAAATCGAGTCAAATGCATCCGACGAGAATAAAAATAGAAAGTTATTATTCGGAATATGTGCAATGGAGAAAAAGGTTCAATCAAAACCTATGAATGAAATTCTCAAAAGACTTTCAATATTTCCATATATCAAAGTTGTGATATTTCCAGAACAAATGATTTTGCGTCGACCCATTGATGAATGGCCAGTTTGTGACTCTTTTCTTAGCTTCTATTCTCATGGATTTCCATTACAAAAATCTTTGAAATACGTTAAATTGAGACAGCCGTTTTTAATAAATGATATCGAATCTCAATTTTTTCTGATAAACCGAGTTAAAATCTACGAAATGCTGAAAATTGCTGGAATTCGAATTCCAAACTATATGGTTGTCAATCGTTCGGTAAGTTTGCCACACACGAATTTCATCGAACACGAAGATTCTCTAGAGGTTAGTTTTGAGTTCATTTTATATTTGATTTAATAATTGAAATTAAATAATAAAATATATTCAACAAAAATTAATTTTATTATTTTGATGGTTTTAATTTTTCTGGCGCTTCAAGAAGAAATTTTGTAAAATTTGCTGATTGTTTTCTACATCTAAATTAAGCTTATTATTCATTTTTTCACCAGTGTTTGTGTATTCTTAAACATGCTAAAACTACGAGAAATTAATCGTTAGTTGGGTGGTGATAAATACCGTTAATTCAAGGGAATTTAAAATATATTTGTTGCATCAATTGATATGCTGAGAATTTCTCATTCAATCAGAACTTTTGTGGATAAGGAGTAATTGTGATGGGATATTGAGGCTGATGTGGCTGTTGAGGATTGAGCTATAATGTTGACTGTGAGAATATAATTTAATTAATTAATTAAATAAATAATAACTAAATAAATAGTAATTAAATTAATGATTAAATGAATGTATGTTGCGGATTGATGTGGTAAGTAAATTCCTTTTGCTTACATGGTAAGTCTCTTACTCGATGGAAGTTAAATTGTTGAGTGAATCATACATCTTGGCCAGAGCCTCTTTCAGAATCGATTCAATAAACTTTGCTTCATTTCTTTCAGTGACTCTAATATATTTAACAGAATCCAGTATATTGTTATTCTTCTAAAAGCTCATGATTGTCACATTGTTACCTGTATAAGCCGGTGAAATGAGTTGCTTAAAGGTACGTCTAAGATAATAGCTCTTGAACAGTGATATATCCATTGGTTTAGTGTTTAGATAATGAAAGTTGTGTTGGGTGGCATGAATAACATTTTAACCTTTTCTGACAACTCTTTGATGTAAATGGGGTGACCTGTCGAATTTTCAACTAGGATTAGATTTTTTAAATCTAGATTTTATTTTAAAAGGTAATTTTTAATCTCTGGAATGCAGCAGGACTTTACTCAGTTTTATTATACAGTTGCCGTACACACGCTTTCTTATCCCATTTCCAGTGCACTGCCTCCTTATTCTTGTTAATATTTCTCATCACTCAAGGATTCTGCGATTGGTATATCACTACCGGTTTTAATATAAAGTCGCCTTCAGAATTTTCATCAAGCAAAAATGACGCTCTTTTGTCACTTTATATCCAGGATACAGACTTCTGTTCCCGAGATATAAAAGTTCGAGTTGGTGTGCGTTTCCATTATAACCCTGCCTCATCTACATTTAAAACCTGTTTCGCTATAAACCACCTTCGTTTATGATAAGTTTTAGTTTTTTGATAAACTTCATTGGTTGTAGAGTATCCGCCCTTTATCCTTTTAAAGTAACATTGTACAAATTGGTTGGTTGCTTGAACCTTTCGAATTACTGATCACTAGCTGGAAAATTAGCATCATTTCTGAATTCAGGCATGCTCCTTATAAGGTCATGTAATAACGAATGTGCTTTTTCTTGAATTATTAGCTGGCTCAGTGGTATTTTACTTTGGGTCTGAAAGTCTATCCACGTGGACAGCAAACGTTCAATTTTCAATAGAACTATATGGCTAATATTGAGCTTTGGTTTGCTGCCCAATTTCTTTAGGATCGCGATTACAGATTGTACGGACTATCGAACCAGCTAATTTTTCAAACTTTGCAATTAGAGCATTCTTTCATCATCTTCTATCTTAACTTTCCATAATTTTTTTTCTATTTGTAGCTTGCTTTTTAATGCTTTAGTCAACTTTAGTTTGTTTTGCATTAATGTAGAATTATTGCGCAAAAAAAGTCTGACTCACTTAAAAGTCAGTTATAGGTCATAATGAGGAATGTCCTTGAATTTTTTTTGAAAATGTTCTTTGTTAGCGTTTTAAACTTTAGCAACTTTTGATAATATATAGACTATATAATAACAATATAAACGTAGGTATAATAACCTTCAGTAGATTATATCTTTATGGTATTTTAAAGCAGAGAAACTTTCTTTACCATTTTTGAATTTATGAAAAATTTACATAGTATAATGATGCTGGTTATCATCAGAAACCTTTTGCGAGTTTAAATATTAAAAGAAAATATACACATCTCTATAACTCTATGGACAATATTATTTATCACAACCGAAATCATGTTATTGTCTGCGAGCGTAAACCTGCATCCTGATAGAATGACTTATTGACTTGTTTGATGTATTATGTTTTTTTTCATTTATAAAATCTAGTAACATATAATCTGAAATAAATTCAAAATTTCAAGGCGGTTTTCAATGGTGGTGTGACACGCTGAACCAAAACTTGAGGCGAATGTTTAAAGGTGTTCAATGAACTCTACGAGTTTAAGATTTCAATAATACGCCGAGGGTCGTGTTATAGTTTGAAATTATTAATATTTTTTAGATAAATGGTCAGATCATCGCAAAGCCATTTGTAGAGAAGCCTATTGATGCAGAAAATCATAACATTTTTATTTATTTTCCTTCAAGTGCTGGAGGAGGAAGACAAGAACTATTCAGGAAAGTAGGAAATAAAAGTAGTAGCTATAGTTCTGAAAGTGCGGTGCGAACACGTGGTTCGTTTGTTTATGAAGAATTTATGCCCACCGATGGAACGGATATCAAAGTAATAAACATTTATTGCCTAACATGTTTTTTATAATTTCTTAAAATAACTAAATCACAGATTCTGACCAGGATTTGTTACTACCGGGTTTGATAATGAGCAGGAATTCATTTGCATATTAATTATAATTATATATTAAATTTAGTGCACCAAAATTTCTATAAACTAATGAATCAATTAATTTACCAAAATACAATTAAAACAATTATGGAATTCTAAAATGAATTTCAATAAATCTAGTTTTTGGAAATAATCTTCCAAGGAATCCTATAAAAATTGAATTCGCATAGCAACTAGGTATTTTACTTCGGAATCTTAACGACTGGGTTTACACCATTATTAAGGAATGTTTGTGTACGGATGAGTTGCCAATTTCTTATTTCTATATCTGCTTCCATTATCCATCCTCCTATCACAATTCTCTAGGGTACGCCTCTCCCTCACACACCTCATAACTTCGCTTCACCATTATGTACCCGCGAGATAACTCACGTTGGTACTGTACACAATGGCCGAAAACCATCCAAGCAGGTGAGCACCGTTTCCAATACTACTCCTTGGATGACTTTCGATTTCGGATTCTAGACTGCCATAGAAGATCTTATGTTCCCTCTTACTTGAATAAATAACACAACCAACCTGTGTTTAAAAATCCCTCACATTATTAATGGAAAGTTTTAATTAATGAAAGTTCTATAATTAAATTTAATGTTTAAACTGATCAATTAATTTATTGTAACTAATTGAAAATTTGAAATTTAATTATTTAATTTAATTACGTGTAATTATATTTCCAGAATTTTCCAATCATTAAGTTAGTGTTTACTTCCAAATTTTTAAGGGAAACAAATTAAAGTAGAATGGGTTAGAAGCACTTCAGGTCTACAATCCCTTTTGTGTGGTGAACCCTTAATTCCCCACATATCGTTGAATACTTAAATTTTTATCATAATGCTAATTCAGGGTTATTCATTTTGTATAGTTTTCATTTCAGGTTTGACTAGTTTACTAAATTTGAATTTCCCTCTTCGAGTTTTCGTCACTGTTCTAACCTTACTACTCTTACCACAATTCGTTTCCCGATACCTGTCATTTTATTTACTTATGGGACAAAAACTTCAAGTTATATGCGGTAACATTTTATTATCCCTATTATTGCATTTAAATAAAAACGTGAACAAGAGAAAATAGACGTATAACACGGATGAGAAATTATATTCAACACTCTTTCAAATTGGTTGGCCTCACAAAGAAAATAGTTTCGCTAAAGGTTATTACTCGTCCATATCGATGGGGAGGTATCTTCGTTTTGAAGCTTGCCGAATAGCTCCATACCATTTTTCAGGATAGGCTCCGTTGCCATTTTCGAGTACGATCGAGCGGGAGAAATAGCGAGTCCGGGAAGCTCACTCAAATCCATAATTTCCTGCTTCAGTTGCCTCCACTAACCTGTTGCTATGACCAATTTGAACCTTTCCGGAAAATTGACGTTCAATTGGTCCATTGTCAGACTGATATTTAGTGCCATGTCATCGTGAGTGGGTGGCATAGTAGCGAAACATGGATCTTCCTCTCTTGATACTTGATGATGTTCTATCGGGGAAATTGACGGGATCGATGCAGGAACATATTGGCAAACTTTACTGATCCCGATGGACCGTCGTGAGGTACATGCTGGCTTGGCACGATGTTGATTTCTTGTGCCCATTCGTGATTCGGTATTAATAATGTAGCTCAGCTTCCGTGAATGCTCTACGCACCAGAGTGGTCAGCCTAGAGATGAGCACGAGCTGGGAGCGACTCTCCACGATTAAATCATTGTGGCATCGAGAGAGCCGATGAATCTTCGGATGTAATTCCTTAGCTGCTTCAGGTGGAGACCAAAGGTTTTCCACTCGTTCATATTTCGCACGAAGAATGCGATACTCGTCCTCTAGAGGGGTGAGTACATGAGTTGGTTCCGCGACAGTAGATTTATTACTCAAATTCGGGATTCTGGGCAAATTATGCATCTAAAGAAAAGGAGTTAGAGGGAATTATATATTCAGACATGGCTTATTTTACGTTTACAAAATTATATTTTATATTACGCTGATCGTCTTGTTAGATATTTTTCGTCAATGCTGTTATTTTAGTTTTACCTAGTCCTGATCATCCTAATATATCCGGACGTACTTCTACCCCATCATTCCCAAATTTTCCAGACATTCAGTTTACCCATCCATATTTTAATACTTTTACAATATACTTATTTACTGCTACTATTACGTTTAATTATTATTATTACCTTACCTACTTATGTCTACCACTTCTAGTAATATTGCTTTTATTAAATTAGATTTAATATTTATATTATTACTATCATCGTTAATTTACTTATCTTATTCTACTAATTTTATACATACTATTAGGATTAAGAGTATTACTATCCTTGCCATTAATTTACCTACATTATGTTATTATTTTATTTATTACCATTACCATTATTATAATTATTCTTGTGATGCTTATCATTCTTATTATTCTTGTAATAATAATTATAATAATAATAATTATTATTATTAGTATTATTATTAATTTAATTCAATTTAATATAATTCAAGAAAAATAATTGATTAATATGAATATTATTTTAAACGGAATTCCTTCCAAGATATTATTAAAATTAGGCAAACTAGGTTGTGGAGCATTCTGTAGTATTGTAAATTCTTGTAGATAATAAGAAACAATCAGCAAACAAAATTTTAGTATATTGATGATTATCATAAACGCTTCCTTATTCTCATCGCTTTGATCTTTTTAATGAAGTGATTGAGTATTCTTACCTAATGCCTACTTGGCAGACTTCGCATCATCTTATGGTCAATAAAATGTTTATTAAGAATATTTCTGAGAATCTCAAGTTTGTGTCAGCATTAACATGGGTTAAATATTTCCTAAGTCTAATGGTGTTAGATAAAAACAAAGCGTTTATATCGCTCGGCACAGTTAAATATTGATGCTCCCCCTTAAAATTAGAACAAATATTTCACTTTCCTTTCGTTCTTTAACATTGTGCTGATCAAATTATCAGAAACAAAAAAACTATATTCGAGTTATTGGTATCCTATCCGTAGCTACCCTTGCAACTCAACTTGTCAAGCTTTTACAAAAACCTATAATGTAGATCATTGCCTACATTAACCCTGTTCCATAACTCAAAAACGCTCTTCCCTGATTTTATAATACCCACTCCGGCCGATGTTTCCGTCAGACGTTGTGTGAGTGGTACAATGTCGACCTGCGGAGCAGGACCTGTACACGATGGCCAGAACCCGACGCGATCACCAAGGAATCTAAACAATTGAACAGTGCTTCCACCAGCTAAACCAAATTATCCCATAGCGCCACCATTCAACCTCTAGAACGTCTACTACTACTAATATATATCATTTAAATGGGGGACTTGCCAACGACACTAAAGAATGTCGTGACCATCCAGAGTATTAAATGAAAATCACTAAAATTTTATTGACATAAAAATTGATTAATTAATCAATATAAATTTACCAAAACATAGAAAATAACAAAATCCTTACTTTCAAATCGAGATAAAAATTTCAAAGATTACGTAATCAGTAAAGTTTTTGGTAAAGTTATAAAAGTTAAGTCAAGTTGTAAAGTTGAAATAATGAATTTAGCCACTGCTTATATAGGTATTTTGTGTGTGTGTGCGACCAATAGGCGATTTTTCGCCATTTTAAGGGTTTTTATTAATTTTTAAATATTTTTATAATTTTTTACTCATTTTTCTCTATTTTTTGATATATTACTTTTATTTTTTAGAATTTATTTTTAAAATTATTTTTTACTCAATGTTCTTTTTAACCCTTAAAATTTTTTTTCTTGGTCGCCGCTTCCGACTGTGTTTTTTCTAAACCTTATTTTGCAAGGTTTTGGCAGTTTTATTTATTTAATGTGCTTCTTTCTACGTCTGTGAGCTTTTATCAATTTTATTAATATTTGTTTTAATTAATTTTGTTATATTTTTAATTTGTTTAATTGATGGTTTTATTTTATTTTTAGTTTCTGCTTGCGGTACATGTGTATGTGCAGTGGCCATTTTCATTTGTGTTTGTTTTAACTAACACTAAAATTGTATTTTGTTTTAATTTTGGCTTTAAGCCAAACAGGAATTAAGCATTTTTTTATAGTTTTGCTCACTTACCAACTTGCAGGATTGTACTATTTGAGTGTGGTTAATTAATTACATAATCTATATATAAAATGCATCAGAAAACGCATAACATTCATAAATTAGCATAAATAAATTTTATACTCCATCCTTGGACTGCAAGACGATACCAATTACACGTCCAAGTGCACAAAAAGAACTGCTTGAATTGCAACATAGATAGCTGGTGAATTAAAGATCTCAAAACTAATTTGAGTTATCTTTTTCATTTCAGTCAGCAAAACTTAATGTTATTTTGGTATTACTTTCTGCTCATTATAAAATGTATGATGTCAAATATTTTCCATATCATAATTTGTCCAAATATTCCTTTCAATTTAGCCATCTTTCTGACCCATTCCAATCATAGTTTAATGTCTTAATAATCAATTGAAGCACAGCTCTTTGGGTATCATATCCAATAAATCCAGCTTTGCACATTCCCAATACATCGTCAATTACCAAAATGTCAATATCTTCTTTCATTTGCTGTGAATCATAAACAAGAAAAAACTTGAAAAACAGAAATAATTTTATCTCCAAAATTTGTGTTAATTAATTTCAAAATTCACGGAACAAATTACAAAGCCTTTTTTTTATTTTCAAAAAAATCATATCCGTTAATTCATTCGAAGCGACAGAACAAACCACAATGAAATAATAATTCCAACGTTCCATATCATTCGATAAATTCCAAAAGGATAATTTCCACCGAAATCAAGAATTCAATTAAATTAAACTGCACACCATACAGTACTAAACTGAATACTCGGCACACTTACACTAACTTAAACTCCCATGGTAACGCACACATAATGAACAAAAAACAATGCACACAGACACGATAAAAGCAATCCTGGAACAGGTGTAATCTAAATTTAATAAAATGCATGATAAAACCGGCTCATTAATTTAAAATCGAACAATTCCATGAACTCGATTTAGTCCATTTAATAATAGATTTCGGACTATACTTAAAGGCCTGAAAATGTCCAATAAGTTAAAAGTACTAGGTTGGATTTGATCGTTTTTTACACAGAATTTTATTCACTCTCAAAATGTTTGCGGTTAACCAAATAAGGCTTTGTCGGATAACGTTATTAATTTCATGGACCAATATCGTGAAATATAGAATAATCAAACAAAATTGTAGTAAAACATTAATTAAAAAGTTCGATAAATCAAATTATAAAGAAATAAATTCACAGAAAATAGTAAATTAATGATATCACAAATATTTATTGATTTTTTTCATTGTTATTTTATTTTCCTCCAATTGTATCTTCTATCACACAACTTTTGGAGCTCAACACCCTTTAAAATTACGGTCTTTATAGACTAAATGAAAGAAACACTTATTTTAAATGCTCTATTATTCATACAAATTACAAGTCAACACATACTTTGAGGTAGATCTTTGTAACTATGCACAGAAATATTCAATAGTAATATGGAAATGATAAGAATTACCATTCTAGTTTATCAAAAAGATTCCAATCGGTGCTTGATGCTCAAGTAGATGATATTAAATGCACTCCAAGTGAAAACAAGCAAATATAGCTGAATTACGCCGTATCCATACTACATGGATATTCTGCAATATCCAGCTATTAAAATAGATAGTGAATTTTTGAGGTTTCAACTCAACAAAATGGAATGGTTTCACAAATTTTAATTTACAAAACAGAAAAATACAAAATATTATCACGTAATTTTCATAAAATATCATAGTATCATGAAAAATCAATTGCAAATAAGTTATTAATCATCCAATTAGATTTGTGAGGAAATTTTTTGTTTTGGAAATGCATATATTAATGGATATATCAATATGGGATAAAACTGATCGATTTTCTGATAAATTTAATTTTGAAAATATTAATATTATAGTAAAATTTTACTAAAAATTAAGAATCATGTGAACTTTATGCTTTGAAAGACTATAGAGTTAGCATTATGATTTTATAAGAGCATAAATTCGTATGTTCATATTAATAAAATTTCCGTCATTTTCAAATTTAAAAGATAAATATATTTTTAACATACCCTAAATGGCAGAATCAAATTTTGTAGAATTTATAGAAAGTACAAATCCAGAACAAATATTTGATTTTTTGCTAGAAAAAATTGATTAACGAAATGCAAAACTGTAGACATTGCGAGATCGAGATGATGTATTGTAAATTTCCGAAATCAGAATTAGTGAAAGTTTGGCGATGTAAATGTAAACTGTGTTCATTATGAAACTTATCTATTTGTTCTTCATTGTAGCTTCTTCCATAATAGTTCGATTTCAATTAAAAAAACACTAAAAATAGTTTAGGTTTTAATAATAAATTTAAATTAGACATAAAAAGAGAAAAAGAAGTTAATAGAGATGATAGTCCAAGATTTTTCACATTTTTTATATTTATAAATACTTATAAAGGTAATTCCCTGAACAAAATGGTTGAGATTTAAATTTTTGTGTTAACTTTTTTGTAATATATTTTTTTTGGTTAAAGTCCATTTTTTTATTAATCTTTCTAATATTTTTATAAGAGTATAAAGTTCGCATGTTGAATTTTTAAGAGCATAAAGTTCGTATGATCCAAAATTAATAATAATTTCTTAAAATTTTTATTCAAATTAATTATGACTATCTAATTAACTTGTTTACCGACTTAGTTATTGGGCAATTTTTTAAGTTAAAGATGAAACAGTAAGTTCTCTATTATTTTTTTTCTGTGGTAACTATATCCAACACAAAACTATATATTGCGAACAAAGGACAAAATTCCAAAATTTAGTTGAAACGTCCTATTTGACAATAGCTATTGTTAAAGTTCAAAATACATCATTTTTTAAAGCTTTTTTTCTGTTTAATGTTCTTGATTTTCTTTAACAAATATAAAAAATTCTGGAATTATATACTGAAACTACTTCTATAACAGTGTTATTATTGGTATATTTTACCATTTACTAATGGGAAGTTTAGAGGTTTCATGTTTGACTCCATTATGGTTTCTTTAAATGCTTAACACGTTTGCTGCCACATTAGTTAGCCCATATGTGCTTCGCATGTAAGTTAACCTGCTACTTTATTATTTAAAAACTTACCTGACAGATAGTTGTACTCATCTAGGTATACACCGTTGGTGACGATTATGCACACGCTGAAGCGAGAAAGTCTCCAGCTCTTGACGGCAAAGTAGAAAGGGACGATGATGGTAAAGAGATAAGATACCCAATTATATTGTCTCCAACTGAGAAATTAATAGCTAAAAAAATTGTTGGAGTTTTCAAACAGTCAATTTGTGGTTTTGACTTATTAAGAGCCAACGGGATACCTTATGTATGCGATGTAAATGGTTTTAGTTTTGTCAAAACATCCAGCAAATACTTTGATGATTGCGGATACATCTTGGCTTTAATGATAACACGGAATTTGATGCCAAATATCCATTCTAATCGTATGATGAGATTTATTATGAATAAAGTTACCGAAAATTTGGTTGCTACAACATGCGGTACAATTATGGAATTGAGATGTATCATTTCCGTTATTCGTCACGGTGATCGAACTCCAAAACAGAAACTAAAACTCGAGGTGTACAATTCCAGATTTCACGCACTGTTCCAAAAGTACGCAAAAAATCCTAATGAATACACTCTAAAGTTAAAAAAACCGTCTCAGTTACAAGAAGTACTGGGAATAATTAACGAATTGTTGAATGAAAATCCTGCTACTGAAGATTCCGAAATCCAATTCAAGCGATATAAATTCCAAGAAATAAAGTAATAAACATTTTCATATATAAAAAAGTTAAATTTGAAAATCTTGGTTTCACGAATACCAAACTAGCCAAGATTTTATTCTTTAAATTCTTTATAAAAAAATTGCTAGCATATTTAATTTTCGATAATCTTAATAAATATTTTCCATTCCCAATGTTAAACAAAAATTTATCAAAACTCAGAAGATATAGAAAACAGATAATGAATCCCAAAAGTTTATTCTTGCACTGGATTAAGATCCAAGAACGCAATCGATGACTTTCTCTCCATTTGTTGTGTGAATGCGATGTTTTATGCAAACTTAAACTGTGTAAGACGGAACCTCAACGGACCGTGAAATATTTTGTCTTAGACAGGTTTCCGTCTTACACAGAGTTAATAAAAAATATTTTTTGATTCTTATTTTTTTATGTGTGTTATAAATTTGGTTTATTAAACATTATTTTAAAATAAAATAAAAAAATTTGGCATAAAAATTCAGACTGCCATATAACAACAAATAAAATATGCATACCTTACATTAATAAATTCAGGAACTTTTATACAGCGAAAACTGCCTAAGACGGAAACTCAACGGACCGGGAAATATTTCCGTCTTAGACAGGTTTTTTAATATTTGAAAATCATTGGCATTTTGTATTATATGAATAGTTTGCATAGTCATGCAGAACGAGAGAAAACCATCGATTGCGTTCTAGAACAAGAATAAAGATTTTGAGACAGGGATTTATAGAAATCCAACTGATACTGGTCTTTATACTTTTTAAATTTAAGTATAAGAGAAATATGTTGAAAGAATTGATTAATCGTTTTAGTATTACTTGTACATATTCAGTATAAGGTGTGGATAAATTGGTCGAGCTGTTGAAGAATTATATGCATTCAAAATCATTTTTACTAACGAATAGCCCGTATCTCTTTAAAAAAGACTTAAGTAAAATAAATCATTTCTTTCTTTCAGTAGAACTTTTATTGCAAATCTAGGAAAAATGATATTTCTAAATATATTTTATTTATTATATAGAAGAGGAATAAATTTTTTGTTATATTTATAAAGACAGATATATCACAAAAATTATATTATTTGGGGTTAATTTGTTTAAAGTATGAAAAATGTTAATTAATGAAAATAAAACTTCGGTTGAATTGTGTTCAATTTGCACTCGATTTACATGTAATAAATGCAATGCTACATACACATAAGAGACTTTCTACAATCTATGCACTTGAGTTCTTCAGCACTACCGACTGAAGGAATTTATCTATAATAGTTAACACATTCAGGATTATGAGTAAAATAGATTTAAGAGGTGTATGATTTTAAAATATTTTCAAAAAAATGATTTTTGTTTTTGCATTAATCAGTTACTTTTCTGACCTTATGGTATTCATATTTATTAATACCTTTTTTGTTTCTAGTTGTTAACGATAAAGCAATTATACTTTAAAATAAACAATTTAAAAATAATTAAAATTTCAATTAATTTAGAACTGTATTGGAACTTTATGGACGTTTCAGTGGAATAAATAGAAAAGTTCAATTAAAATATAAGTCACCGCCCCCTGAAAACAATTTTTTTCGGTAGATCAGTTTTCAACATTGACATTAATTTTAAAATGGGGTGGAGAACTTACAAGACATGGAAAAATTGAAGCAGAAAAACTTGGTCGAACCTTTCGTTGTCTTTATCCTGGTGGAACCGGTCGACTTGGAGAATCGTCTGAAACTGGACTTTTGAGGTTACATAGTACATATAGACATGATCTTAAGATTTATGCCTCCGATGAGGGTCGTGTTCAAATGACAGCGGCTGCATTTGCGAAAGGGTTTCTTGCGCTTGAAGGAGAACTTCCTCCAATTCTAGTACAAATGGTAAAAAGTGCCAACACAAATGGACTATTAGATAATGATAACGAGTCCGGTTATAATCAAAGATTAGTTAAGAATCGAATAAATGATTTATTTTCCCAAGAGAAAAATTTCTCTGACGAAGACTTTAAAAATCTTGCTCCATGCAGTTCACCAGCTTTGATTTCAGCACTAAAATGTATTGGAAATCCTGTGAAAGCTTGTCGCAAATTGCTTCAATATATCACGGATTATTATGATTTTTTACTGATATTGAAAAAGAAATTTCCTAAAATCCGTCTCTATCACAACGAATCATGGCCGCTATTGTTGAGAAGATGGAAAAAATTAAAACAGGAATTTAAACCGGAAAACAAATTTGATTTGACAAAAATACCCGACATTTATGACAACATAAAATATGATATGCAACATAATTCGTTAATTATCAAAACAGACATTGCCTCCCAGTTTTTCAAATTATCGAAGTGTTTGGCCGATATTATTGTGCCACAGGTGGGATTTGATTTTACTGGTTTTTAGTTTTTTGGGAATAATTTTAGGAATATGGCATAACAAATGAAGAAAAACTATCAATTGGTCGGAGCATCTGTACACCTTTGATGTTGAAGATTCTTGCAGATGCAATGTACAATGATCCTGTTAATTTCGTTCAACTTAATCCGGCGTTAGTTCATTTTGTATAGGGTTGCCAACTCTGTTAAATTTCAATAAAATATAAATACAAAGTATTTCAAGAAAGCTTCATACAAAAACATGGGTTTTACGAAACATTTTGGCAATTTCATTGACATCATCAGATAGGATAGAGACAAATTATAGATATTGCGGAATATTTAAATCATCGAAAACTTCAAAATACGTTTTTGCAAAATGGATACCCAATAGAGTTTGTAGAAAAATATTTTTAAACAAACACTGGTCTAATATTCACAACATAAGAGAAACCACACAACAAACCAAATATTTACCTACGCTTCCCCCTTTAAAGCAATAAGACATGTAACTTATTTTTACAACTCCGTAAATCTCAAAAATCTCTACTAATCAGATTGTCTCTGCTGCTCTTACAACAAATGCTTTTGTTTTTCGAAAAACAATGTCTATCAAATCACTTGCACAAGATGCGATGCAATGTACATAAGGGAAACACAGAAAATTCCGAATACGACTCAATTAAAAACATCAAAAACAAAACCAGTATTTATCACGAACACTGGGGAAAGCATACACGAAACCAAATTCTAAATACTACAAGGCGCGTTCAAAACTGCACTAAAAACATTCAAACCAAATAATTTAAAATTTAAAACTCAATATTGATATTAATTAAAATTAAAATTGACCAATAAAATCAATGTAAAATATAAAACAAATAAATTTGTTACCATTTTTTTAAATTAATAGATAATTTGAAAAAGACTGTAATGAAATTGAACACATTTTTGTGTTTGTATTTGCATTGAATTATTTTAATTGGTACATGGAAAAATTTGTGTGTAAAATTTTATAAATATAAAATGATGTTATGAAAAAAATTATCAAATTTAATAAGAATGTTATTGTTTATATTTCGATATCATTACTGATTCATTGTCAATAAAAATTTGTCATTGAAAAATGAAAACAAATCAGAAACTAAAATAATTTCCTATAATATTATACAAATTTTTTTGAAATAAGGGAATAGATATAGGCAGGGCCTGTAAGAGACACTTAGAGTAGGGTTGCCATACATCCCGGTACACCGTGACATGTCCCGGTTTCGAGGTCCGTGTCCCGGTCCAAGATTTATTTGTTTAAAATTTACAAGTGAATGTATATTTTTTTAAACATGAAAGTCAAAAATAACGAAATGTTCCCGAGCGAAGGAAATGAATTGATTCAAGACTTCTTTAGAACAATTGATCAATTAGCAGAAAATGTCTTAAGACACGAATTATCTATAAAGAAATTAACTGTCTTTTATTGCAAATTGCAAGAAAATAAAGATATAAAAGAGAAATAAAGATGCGAAATATTTCCAATGTCAAAGAGATTAAGGAAATTATTACAAAGATAGAAGAAATTAATAAAAAAATGAAAAACGAAGATATGAAACCATTCAAAAGAAGTTATGGAAATGTGGTCAAAAATCATAATAAAAATATTTAGCTCAACAATATCTACAATCACAACCAAGACAACAACATCAATGATTTCGAGAAAACACCCTACCACGAAGAGAACCATTTAGAAATAATAACAGATTTCGAGATCAAAGGGTCAAATAGATCGATTTTTGCAAGGCTTTTGGAGGAAGTGATTGGTGCGATAAACTAAATATAAGTAAGATCTTGAGCAATGATTATATGTATGATAATGTTTGTAATTGTTTGCATGAAATTGAATTTTTTGATAATATTTGGTATGATGATGTTGGTATACTTGATGTTATACGTATAGATACTGGAGATAAAATAGATAAATGGATGGACAATAAGTTAGCTACTTTAAATAATAGTTATGATAATGTAATCAAATATGATAAAAGGGTGGGGGTAGACCCAGTATTAATATCTTAATCAATAATAAGAAATTTAATTGCCTTTTGGATACGGGAACTAAAATAAGTGTCACCAGTAAAAAAATAATAAATGCGTTCGAAAATGTAACAGTCGAAAATAATAATTTATTGGTAACGTGTGCAAATGAGAGCTGCTTAGAAATATTAGGCAAAGTTTTGTTAAAAATAAAAATTATTAATCAAGAAAATAATGTTGATTTTTTCATTGCAAATGAAATTTCACCAAGTCTAATAGGAGGAATTAATTTGTTAGATAAATTTAATATTAAACTTGTATTGAACCCGAGAAAAGAAAATATCTTAATGTTAGATGAAACAAAACCAAACAATTTTAATCGAGATGTAACTTTGAATAAAATAATAAAAGACTATAAAAACATATTCATGAAACATAAATGGGATGTAGGCAAAATCAATTTAGTAATTTAGTCATTTCATTTAATTGAAAGAATTAAAAAAAATATTAAGAATATAGAGGAAAAAAGAATAATAGGTCAGTGTGCGTCTCCTTGGAACTCACCTTTAGTTTGCGTAAAAAAGAAAGATAAAGATGATATCAGGATTTTTTTAGATTATAGAGCGTTAAATGCGGTAATAGAAAGACCGATATTTCTCATTCCCAATACTCAAGTTTTAGATATTTTGTAAGGCCCCAAATATTTCACTACCCTTGATTTAGGAAATGCTTATTACCAAGTTGAGTTACAAGATGAATCTAGATTAAAAACAGCATTTTTCACAAATAATACTCAATATTGTTTTAACCGTATGCCGTTTGGGATTGCGGCTGCGCCTGCAACATTTCAAAAGCTCATGAATAAAGTATTAGGGCCATTGAATTATAAAGAAGCTGTTGTTTATCTTGATGACATATTAATATTTTCTTCTTCCTTACAAGAATATTATAAGAGATTAAGAAAAGTATTTCAAAGAATAAGTGATTATGGGTTAAAAATAAGTTCAAAAAAATGTCAGTTTATTAAAAAAGAGATAAAATGTTTAGGACATGTAATAAACGAGAAGGAATACATACTGCTGGTGTACGTGGAACATTTATAACTACTGGCCATTTACGCCCACTCACATCATACGTTTCTACGGTTCTAGGGTCCCATTTCCCTCGCACACCACACAATTTACGCCTCACCACCATACACCCATGGGTTAATCCATGTTGGTAATGTGTATGATAGCCGAATGTTATTCGAACAGGTGAGCACTGTTGCCAATACTACTCTTCGAATAACCTTCGATTCGGGTTCAAAGCGGCCGCTAGAAGGTCTTACGCGTTATTCTATAATCCGATAATCTTAAAATATATTTGATTCCTTAGATTTGAGTAACGGAACTCGACTATGAAGATATCGAATACTAATGAAACAAACAGAAACTATAAATTTAGTGCCGGTTAACTTCTATTCATGGTTAACCAATTTTTTCCTTTTACTCCGCCAATTTTCATTTAAATTTTATTTTTCCCCAAGGGAAATTAATTTCTTTGCTTAAAGATTTTGGACCTTGACATCCTACTCAGTATTTATTCCTACTACCGTGGTTAAATTACAGGTTATAGGGGTTGTAGATTAATTAAACCAGTGCTATAATTAATAATTATTTAATACTGAACAATAGATTAATTATTTATCTCTAATTTTATGATTAAATCACACTCCACTCTGTAATTGTATTAAATATAAATTTAGTTGTACTTAATAACAAACAAAAAAAATGTTGAACATAAGTTTTATTTTTCAATTATACACATAAAATAGCCCATTTAATTAGGGTGAAGATTCCAATCATAGATAAAATAAAGCCAAAGTATTTCAAGTGAAATGTCGCTAACAAAAGAGATACAGATACGCGACAGAAATGATTTGATTCTCTGTTGGTGTAGATTCAGCGAGGACAATTTCAGAGATTTGCTTCATTCATCTACGTCGATGTCTACCGGTAGGCATCGGTGCTTTGGACATCTCGCGGTTGGATGGGACTCCGATTGGCGAGGAAAACTTACCCTCTGCCCTCAAGGTGCAGTCAATTCTACAACCAAGATGATTAGGGGCGACGATCGTCCGCTGGATTGCTCTTCTTCATCCAGAATCGCACGATAGGTTGTGGCGATGTGGATGTTAATGGGCGACTCGTGACCGGTTGCATTGATTGTTATTTGAGCCGTAGCGGGATGCGAAAATTTGCTGAATGGGAACGTAGATTATATCTTATTCGTATCTAGAAACGGTACGTTTCATAGGTGTTAAGTCTGGAATTTCTGTCAACTCTGGGTGTCCTTCGCTCCTCAAGTTTGCCTGGAGCAGGGCGTTTTCAGCTCTATGCCTCTGCCGCCGGCGACGAGTTCGGTTAGGCTTGTGTCGTCTATCGGCCTGCGAGATTTCGTCTGCAGGCGCGAAACTGTCGCTGTTACTTGATGAGTTTTCCGCATTGATCGGCAGATGGTGTGCCGGAATTATATTGATCTGTTGAGCTAAGTTCCTGCTCGGTAGGCGAGCTTGCAACTCCTTCACGTTAAAAATCTGTCGGAGAGCTGCGCTTTGTCCAAATTTTTTAATCCATTGGGTCCTCGTCTCTTTTATAAGATCGTCACGGGCACGAAAGAGCCGCGTGATTTTCTTACATAGCTCCTTGGTGGCTTCGGGCGGGTACCAGTGCCTTTAAGTTTTTCATACTTTTCTCGGAGAATGAAATTCTCCCGTTCCAGTTTTTCCATCCGTTGTATCATAGCCACTGCCAACGGAGCTGGAACAATCTTGGGAATGTGTGGTAAGTTCATTGTGGTTGAGTGGATCGAGTAATTCCAGAAATAAAATTAGCTCGAATGGTAAGAAAATTTAGAGAATCTGAGCTATTAATAGGAGAATTTGAATTTGACGATTTTATATTCCGGTAATTTTGTAGAATGCTTGATTTTACTTAGAGTTGATTTCAGGTCAAATGAGTTCCAATTAAACAGACGAAACAATGGCTGTAGAAGAATTCGGTTTCTGATAGAGTAATAAAGCAACAGAAGAATTAAACAAAAAATTTCCTAAAGAAGATATAATTAATTTAATTTAATTAAAATTTGATTGCTTTAAATTAATGTTAATTTGATGAATCGATTTTAAAATTCAACTATGATGTGTCCTCTGCACTAGTTAAGACGGTAGGCTGCGATCAGTGAACCAGCCTACAGAAAATTTTAAATTCTTATGAGTATTTTTGATAGTAGCTATTTACAATTATCATATGATAAGAAGTTTATCTGATTCACTATATCTCTACAATTTATGTGAAAATGTGCTGAGATAAGTAACGGTTCTACTTTTCAACTGATTATTTATGCAGCCTTTAATTATTTTATCAATTAATGGTTTTTCGCCGAAATTTAATTCATAAATTTTCAAATGAGGGAAAAAGTAAACAGCTCAGTTCGTCATCATTTATTGGCTGAGGCAACTTAAATGGAACTTATCATTTACTGCTTTCCTTGTAGAGTAATTCATCTTCTACTTGTTTCCACTGATTACAAAAATTATATACTTATTCACTAGAATGCGTGTCACTTGGTCGTCATCTTATATTGGAAAATTTTACACAAATTTAGTTGACTGATTCTTTCCCGCATTTTACAACTATAGTGAGACGTTAGTTTCAATAATTCTTAAAATTTTACCCTACCACTAACTACCCGGTTGACTTGAAAATTAGAGAGGATTTGATAAAAATTTCCTGCTTAATGATCTATTAGAGGTCACTCATAATTCCCTTACATTATAGCGCCCTTCCCGAATTTTAATCTGCTCGTCTCAACCGACGTTTCAATCATCCGTTACGAGTTGTAAAACGGTGCCTTGCGGTAAAGTCCTACGTCTTACGACTAGGCCTCGCCGCGAACAACCGAGTTGTCAAGAGTGCACGGCCAGCAGCCACAACTAACGAAAGTTAACTCGTTAGCCGGACCACCAGCCTATCCTCTTGAGATCTACATATTATATATTTTATCGGGACCTCTCCATAAATATATATATATATATATATATATATATGAGCATCCAAAACATATTACAATGATTATAATAGTTTATTTAACATAGAAATTACAAAAGAAAAATTAAAATACAATTCCTTACTTCGATAATCAATTGAGAAATTTCACAAAGATAAATTTAAGATTTTGAGTTTTAGTAATAATTAGAAATTAAGTTGAGTTAAAAGTAAGTTAGTAATTTAAAATAATGCATTTGGTCACTGCTTATATAGTTGTGTCATGCATGTGTGCGACCAGTAGGGGATTTGTCGCCATTTTAAGGGCTTTTTATTATTTTTATTAATTTTAAAATATTTTCATAATTTTTTATGCACTTTTCTTATTTTTTGATAAAATATTTTTATGCTATCGAATCTATTTTTTATTGTTATTTTTATGCAATATTTTTTTAGCCCTTAAAATTTTGTTTTTGGTCGCCGCTTCTGCCTATGTTTTTTCTAAACCTTATTTTGCTATGTTTTGGCAGTTTTATTTATTTCATATGTGTTTCTTTTTGCCTCTATGCTTTAATCGATTTTATTAATATATGTTTTAATTAATTTTGTTATATTTTAATTTGTTTATTTGATGTTTTTATTTTATTTTTAGTTTCTGCTTATGGTGCATGCGTATGTGCAGTGGCCATGTTCCTTATTTTTACTTTTTATTGTTTTAATTTACATAACAATTTATTTTTTGTTTTAATTTTGGCTTTAAGCCCAATAATACTGATAACAATAAAATAATCGCGATTGAAAATTTTGAAACCCCAAAATGTGTTAAAAAATTACGAAGCTTTCTTGGATTAAAGAATTATTATCTGAGGTTTATAAAAAACTATAGTATGTATTCAAAACCACTTGAGAATTGTGCGGTGTAAATCAAACAAAATTTATGTGGACAAATAAATGCAAAGACGCTTTTCAAGAATTAAAGAAAGCATTAGTATTCTAGTATTCCCTGATTTTACAAAGGAATTTATTTTGGACACGGATGCCAGTTTCGACAGAATTGAATCAGTTTTACCTCAGTTTGATGAAAATGGTAAAGAAAGAGTAATTGCATATGGTTCGCACTCAATGAATTATAGACAAATTTAGTAAATATATTTCTTTGAGTGCAGCTTCTGGTCAAGATAAAAAGACAATTGTAGCAATAATTAATGAAAAATGGATTTTGAAATTAGGAGCTCCAAAGAGTGATAGAGGAAAAGCATTTGAGTCAGCTTTAATAAAAGCCTTTCCAGATAAAAATGGTATTAATCTAATATGTTCAAACCTGTATCATCGTTCTGCCAATGGAAAAATTGGACGCCAATTAAGAACTATTAGAGATGCTATCCAGATCTCATTAAAAGAAAGAACATGCAAAGACTGGGTCTAAATACTTCCTGAAGTTGCATTTATGTTGAATGCGAAAATTCAGAAAACTACTCAGTTGAGTCCTGCACAAATTGTTTTTGGGAAAAGATTGCAAGAGAACGGTATGAAAATAACAAAACATGTGACCTATAATTATTTATGGAAAATCGTAAATCAGAAAGATTATAGTGAAAAAAGCGGATGCGAGGCAGAAAGGAAACTGAACTGTTTTCAGAAGAAAAGCGACCAAACAGAATCTTCAACGTTGGAGATGTTGTGTTGGTACAAAAGATGTTGTAAATAAAAGTGAAGATAGATTTGAGGGTCTAGGACAATTAGTAAAGAAACTTCGTGACAGAAGTTTCATGATTGAATTCCATAATGGAAAATGATTTTATGGTTTGAATTAGTGTTGCAAGCCATATTTTGGAGGCCCATGTCAAATGACCCTCCTAACCTCCCTCTTCCAGGGCCTGGATATAGGAATTCAATGAATGGAAAAGTATTAATGATTGAATGGATTTTGTGTGATATTAATAGTGTGGTTTTGTTTGTGGGTTTGTATTTTTTTCAGTATAAGGTTGTCATTGTGTTCATTGTTAGATTTCAAATCTTGCTTAGATTTGGTTATAATGTCATATACATTAGAATGGGTATTTGTAATCTATGGTCTTATAATAATTTAAATGAATTTTTATAATACATGCAAACTCGGATGAAGCCGGGTACAACAGCTATTATTCTATAAAATCGAATACATGATTTCGAAGTGATATACTCTGGTGTTGGACCCTCACACATTATAAAAACATGTATAATGTTTATTTGGTTCGATCAAGCAAATACGGTTTGTAGGACATAGTATGTAAAGTCGTGAGCTTATCACAGTATAGTTAAAGAGCTATATAAATTTCAAAATACCCAGAGATCACGGCTTGATAGATTTTGCAGTTTCAGACAGACAATCACATTTCAGATTTATATTTAATATAAAAGATTTCGATACTTTTAAGAACATGAAGATTTCTCGTTCTCATTTTTCTTCAATCATAAAAATGATTTTAAATATTTCAAACACAGCCGCCTTATTTGATAATATTTTTCCATCACTGCTAGTCTCGGAACATGGCTCATATTCTTTTATCTAATGTTTCATATCAAAGAATCGTTGTATTTCTTTCACAAACTAATTTGGAATTATTGTTATTAAGACATTCAAAAGGGGTTTCGTCACCGGAAAGATTTGTTCGAACAAGATTATATTTTACAAGTGAAAGCCACATACATTCATTGGTTTCATGTTTTCGATATGGGAAATTAGTTGAAGAATCAACGGACTCTCAATGGAAAAACTCCATGAATCGGCTGTCTCTTATTTCTGAATTCAACTATTTGTCACAAATTGTCATAATGATCTATGAAAATCCTTCAATAGTTAGTGAGAAATAAAAACAATCTAATTTTTTAATTATTTAAATAGCTTGATAAAACTGATGCCAATCGGTATCATGTAGAATTGTCTTTCAGTCCCGGATCGCATTTTATTAGCTCTGAGGTTTTGGAATTCTTTCACCGTTTATCCAAAGTTAGTTATTGATTTCAATTAAGTTGTCTGTGCATTTCGATACATGCACTAATTCTTATCAGTTTTTATCTAAAATAGATTTCCATATCCAGTTATTATTTTTTATAGTTGACATCATTGCAGATCTATTGTATTAAAGGTTCACAATAATATATCCGAGGTTTATCCTAATGAAATGAGTCTCAGAAAATGTGAGAATTGGTTTGGTTGATTTTAATCGGACGACATTAATTAGTAATTATTAATACGTATATGAATAGTATATGTAAGGACACAGATCTTCTAGTTTCTAAGCCTCAGATCGTCACTGTTCAATTCTTGAACTCTTTCGTATTCATTCAAAATATGACAAAAAAAATTTGATATTAGGCAAATGATAATATACGAATTTGATAAAGAGATCAGTGCGCATGGACATTTTATATACAAATATATATATATTATATATATATATATATATATATTTCGGGTCATTAATAACTTCTATAATAGAAGTAAAGTTATGAGATCATTATCCAAGCTCTTAAATAGTACTTTATATTGACATTTTTTAAATTAATTTTTTAGATTTTTAGGATTTATATCAATTTCTATCAATGGGTATATTTTATTCTTAAATACAAGTCAAATAAATTTAAAACTAAAGTTTATTAAAATAATTGTAGTGGCTGCAACATTTAATTTTTATTTAATTTATTAAATTTTAATGTTTGTTTAAATGTTTTCACTTTTCAAATATGTTAGCCACCTTTTTTATTTTCAAAATGGTTCAACTACTCTTGAATAATTTTCGTATATTTTTTTTAGAATAATATTTCAATTTTCGAAATTTTTCAAATTAATTTCGAATTTTTATCAATGAATTTTTAAAAAAATTTCTTTTTTAGGCAAAAATATGCTCTCGATAATAAACATAAAATGGTCACACTATAATCAGGCTTATTTTTGACTCTTAATAAAACACATTTATTATCTAAGATCACACGATTTTCTATAGGCAAAAATATGCTCTCGATAAAAAAAGTATAAAATAAAAAATGGCTTTTAATCGACTATCGATAAAAAAAGATGTCAGTGTTATACATATTATAGTGTGATAATTTTAGGCCTTTTTCACCGGTGATCGATTCAAGGCATTTTTTATTTTAGACTTTTTTATCGAGAGCATATTTTTGCCTATAGAAAATCGTGGGACCAAATATTACATGTGTTTTTTTAGGCTTAAAAATATACTCCTAATTAATCCACGTTGTGGAGGTGGGTAGGTATTACATAATTACCTCTATGAATCTGTGACTTTTTTAAATAATATTTTTCTTTCCTTCCTTTGTTGACATAATTACTGAGAAAATATTGAAAATAAAAGTGTTGATTACTCAGACACAGATATATAATCACACATAAATAATAACGAATAATATAATCAAGATTATACAGTTTATTTGAGTTTTCATACAATACATTTTTGTAATTTGCAGAATTGGTTATTAAGTGCATTATTTTTTTTAACCCATTGTTTCACTGCTTATGTTGATTAACCCTCGTTAAAATTAAAATTTTTATTCTTGAAATAGATTATGTTGAAATAGTAAAATATCAGTCTTGTTTAAATAGAATTTAAAATTAAATTGTTAGATATCTCATAATTTCGAGGAATAATCTAATAACTTATATGATTATGCTTTTTCATTCTATATTTATTTAAATCAAAATGATATATATTTACACTCTAATAAAGAAACATTTTCTTCAATGAAAACTAACGGATAACTCCTAATAGTATGACTCATACTATTTAATAGTATGACCAAAATAAATGTTTTAAATTTAATTTGGTCATACTATTTGGATTAAAATGTTAATTTCTTTTAATTAAAAAATAGTAGTACTATTAGGAATAGTCATACTTCACCTGTTTCAGTTCATTAAAAACTTCTATAATAGGAGTTTTAATGAACATCCAACTACAATTATGATTAAGTTAATGAATTAGCCATTTTTAAAATGGCTGACAGGTAAATTTTTTAATAAAGTATATTTTAACGCTTGGATTGTGATCTCGTATATTTATGAGATCATTATTCAAGCTCTTAAATAATACTTTTCATCAACTTGTATTTTAAATTTACTTTTATTAACTTTCTTTGGGTTTTTTTTAGGAATTTATGCAATTTATGTAAATAATGGAATAATAAACGTAAGTCCGATTAATTGAAAACTAAAATTTATTAAAATAAAATTTATAATTAAAAAGTTTCTATATTCGAATAAACTATTTCTCTGTTCCTTGGAAATTCGTTTTGGCTGCCATCTTTTTTACCTTTTGACAACTCCAAATTTTTGATATTTATTGATTTTATGAGGCTTTGAAAATTTCCGTTAATTTCCCAAATTTATAAAAATCTTCCCCATTTTCAATGGTATGGGATTTGGATATTTTATACTTTATAAAAAATATTATTTTTATACTTAAGTTATTGGAAAACTTATGTTTTGCGTTTTTTTAAACTCTCCATTTGAATGTTCTGGTTCCACTGCTCCTGGTAAATTGCAAATGAGGTAAAAAATGAATTTATTTTAAGTACAAGTTAAATGTTACATTGTTATTTCTTCATCTCCTCAAAAACCTAGAGTTTCGATGGATATTTTTGAAATATCTGAAATGTTGTAAAAATATTAAATTGATTGAATTTCATGAAAATCTTACGAAATTATTTCTTAATTTTCTCTACAACTCTAAGTAGAATTCTTGGTATTTTTTTCAAAAATTTTCGGCTTTAATTTAAAAAAAAATTGTCTAAAAAGTTACTAAAAATAGTTTTTAAAACAATAGTTTTTAAAAAAATTTTCTTCAAATTCTTTCCTTCCTATAATAAGTTTTTATTCAGTTGAACAAATTACATGCAGACACGGGTAAGTATGTATGTCCCTATATTATAACATTATTGATTTTTTCATTTTAGTATAGCAGTTTTTAATGAACTGAAACAGGTGTATTAGGAGTTATCCGTTAGTGAATAATTCATTTACAAGAAAAATGACTAATAAATTTCAGATATAATTGAAAAGCGATTAACCATTTTACATTCTCATACAAACTTATAAAATTTTCAATTCTTTTTAACTGTATTTTATCAATAAATTTCCTAATTTGCGTGCAAGTAAATTAAATTATTATTTTAACAAATATATCTGTAAAACAATACAATTTATTAACTATATTGTGATGTTTTAATTATTAGTACAAAAGTTGGAGAAATTTCAAACAATTAACCAGAACAAAAAGCAACATGGAACTTAATCTAGGTATGTTTCATTCAATGTGATTTATATAACTTATACCATTTCTCTCTGTTACTCTCTTCTAGCAATAATCCCTATGAAGGTTTACTGTTAAGATTTCCCCATGTTTATTGAAACCCTGGAAAATTCGATCCATTTTACTTTATGTGTCATTGTTAGAAAGCACATTAGTCCTTTATTGTAAAATATTTGACTTCATTCAAAATTGCATTAGGCTGATACTTAAAAAAATCCCACGGTATTTAACCATCATTTTTGACTCCAACCCTTTTGCATTGGAATTAATGTTTGTCAGTTTAATAGTTAATTCACCAAAAATAGGTTGTAGCAACAGTTTTAGCAATCTTTAAGACAGCATTTTTAGATTCCGTAAATATTTTGATGAAAACAAAACTTATTTTTATATAAAATTGAAAAGCACCGTAGTGAAAAAACGCTGAAAAAGGTTTCCACTTTGCATATTTTAATTTCGATTTTCGTGGTTTTTATTAAGATATATTTCAGGAGACGGCAATTACAGATCTTGTCTTTCTGAAAATAATTTGAAAAAATCTCTATCGGAAACTGATCTATCTAAATCAGGTAGTTATTATTTTATTGTTGGCACTGGGTTTTTTAAATAATATTTCACAGTTATAATAAAACAAATCCTATGACAGATTTTATAAGGTAAACTTCCTTGATATTTGTGCAACTATAGTGTGCACTTCGTATTGCTAAGCTTTTGGAACCTTAGACTTATTCCATTAGAATTTCAACCTGAAAAATTATATTCCAGTGATAATCTTAAATTTCTAGAAGGTTTGTAGTGACAAATCTAAATATTAGTATTGAATTAAAATTTGTGGTAGAAATTTATTTTATTCGCTTGAGGTATTCGCCATATAATTTATATATTTAATTCGTGATTTAGAGCTTTTAGCATCATCGTGTTTTGTTTGACACTGTGAGCATAATGATTCAACATATCTTGATAGTTCACTGTCTTTTCTACATTGGAGCTCGAAGTCATAATCTGATAGGTTTGCCATCCAAGTTTGGAATCATTAGGACTTATTGGTTTCTTCATTTGCGTGTCATCTCACACGCATTAGTATACATAGACGACATAATAATATTTTCTATTAATTTTCACGAACATTTGAAAGATGTGGAAACGGTATTCAAGCGATTATTAGATGCAAACTTAAAAATAAAGCCTTCAAAGTGCGAATGGGGTAAATCAGAAGTTGTGTATGTGGGTCATATAATTTTAAGACGAGGTTTGTAACCAAATCCAGAAAACGTGAAGAAAATTGAGAAATATCCGATCCCCAAGTATGTGGATCAAGTTCGATAATTTCTTAGATTAGCCAGTTAGTACAGAAATTTTATAAAAAATTTCTCACATGTCGCACAACCTTTAAATATGTTATTAAAGAAGCAGGCCAAAATTAAATGGGCAACGGCTCAGCCATTTATATTAATGACAGATACCAGTAATTTTGCAATAGGTGCTTTATCGAAGGTGAAAAAGATCATGTTATTGCTTATACCAGTCAATCATTAAAACCTCATGAGAAGAATTATTCAACAATTGAAAAAGAGACGTTAGCTTTAGTTTATGGGATGACTAATTTCCGACATTACTTAGTTGGAAGAAAATTTGTCTTCACGGATCATAATCCATTACAATGGCTAATGAAGCACAGAGATTCGGCTAGTAAGTTAATCAGATGATCGATCGTGTTGCAAGAATATGACTTCGAGATAAAATACCGTACAGGAAAGTCGAATTTGAATGCAGACGCTATGTCAAGAATACCCGAGGAAGATAATACTGTTTCAAGTGAAATCAATTACGATGATACAATATTTATGGCTATTAAAATGGCAAATATTATCGAAAACTTACGAAATGATCAAGAAGATGATGATGAACTAAATCAATTACGTCAACATGCGGTCACAATCAAGAAAGAGAGTGACTGGAAGCATGCTGTCGAAGAAAAATATAAATACGTTATCCACGATGGTTTATTAAAATGTGTAAAAAATGAATATTTATAAAATATCGTTTCTACAAAGCATCGAAAAACATTACTGTTGTTGTATCATGATGGAGCATTAGGAGGGCATTTATTAGCTCGAAAAACACTTTCAAGATTGAAACAAAAGTATTATTGGGATACTATGGAAAAAGATGTTAGACAATGGTGTCATACATGTGCAGTATGTTTAACTAAAAGAAACACAGGACGGAAGATAAAGGTTCCTTTAAAACATATGTCCGTGCTATAACCACCAATGGAAATGACAGCAATGGACATTGTCGGTCCACTACCAGAAACAACTAGCGGAAACAAATATATCATTGTGTTTTGTGATTACTTAACTAAATGACTTCAGGCTTATGCGATGCAAAATCAGAAAACAGAAACAGTGGCAAGAATATTTGTGGAAAATATTATTTTAAGAAACTGCTCACAGACCAAAGGACAAATTTTCAAAGTGATTTATTCAAGTTAATAACAGAACTATTTAGTATATTAAAACTAAGCACATCAACTTATCACCCACAAACAGATGGTCTAGTGGAGAGATTTAACATTATATTAATTAATATCATATCATCATATGTAAACCGGTAGCAGAAGGACTGGGATTTGTTTATCAAACCTTGCTTATTTACGTACTGCGAAGCAGTAAACGAAAGTAAGATTGAAACACCTTTTTATCTCATGTATTTATGGCGGAACAATATGCCAATTGATCTTGAATTTCAGCCACCTATTTCTCAATATATGGACGTAACTGATTATAAAGCAATAATGCAAGAACGACTGCAATCAGCGTGGATCAAAGCTGTACTTAAAATAAAACATCACCAAGAAGCTTATAAAGAATGATAAGCGCGCGCATGCACATGATACTAAAGTCGGAGATTTTGTTTATATAAATAAACCCGAGCTACGAATGGGTTATCAGTAAAACTACAGAGACCATTTAAAGGACCATATCTAGTATGTGATACAACAGAGACTAATCTTAAATTGCGTCCGCAAAACAACAAAAAAGCTGTAGCGATTGTTCATGTAAATCGGTGTAAATCTCTACCAGCTGAAGATGTAACACGATATCCGTTAAGGTCGAAACTAAACAAAGATGAAGATGGAACAGTAATTAAACAAAAATTTACGAAAAACCCACCTCCATTAAGTTACACCAATAAAGTTTTATTGATTGCTACAGTAATGATTATGAATGTTTTGTGTACGAATGCAAAGCGAATGCTTCCATCTTATGCAATTAAAACCGTGCCAATGTTGGAGAAAATTAGTATATACCCAACATGTACTCAAATCGTATGGATTTATTATTGTGGAATAGTTGATGAAGTCGAAATAAGTGGTCTATTGAATTTTTTTGAACCCCCAATAAAATTGTGTTACAATAAAAATAGCCATGTAGCTCGTCACTTGAAAATAAATTATGAATATCCCTGGTTAATTACCAATGGGATTCAAAAATTAATAATACGAAAATACAAAATATTATACGTATCAATATTTGGACAAAAGAATTATGGAATAGTGTATCAATTGAACTAGTGCCTAACGGGATTAATGTGTATTGGGAACCTCGGGAATCCCAACAAGTAAAAACGGTTTTCTAACATCATGCTATAGATACATTAAATAGCAGGAAGCCATTTATAAAGTATGTTGATTTAAAATTGTTTCAGAAATATACTGTCCTAATTCATTATTACGAAAAATCCATATATGAAAACGGAACGGATAGCGACAATCAGTGGGTCAAGATTTATTCCGATCAACAAACGATACGAGTAATAAATGAAACAAATCGAGTGACTTTCGATTATTTTAATCAATCCATAAAAGTTACCGCATATGCGAATCTAAATCAAAGAGTTGTTATATATTACTTTGGGAAAATTCAATCGGTACTAGAAGGTGAGAATAAATCTCAAATATTAACTTTTCGACGGTTTTCATCAACATTAACCTCACAACTAGTGTTTGTTAAAATCAAATATTATCGAGGTTATCTATTTTCTGACTTATCGAAACTAATATTTGTGGAAGACAAACTTGTTCAAACTCCACATCACGGTATTGAAAATAAATATCTACCGGAATCAAACCAAGTTATTCAAATCTCACAATCAGCCAATGAAATTAAATTTTCGTATACCAATGTGTCTATTGCGAAAAATAAAACTATATCAACACTAAATGATAATGAATTTGTTTGCGTAACACTATTCATGACGATCATTATTATAACAATATTTGTTGCGATTCTCATTGCCATTGTTCTATATGAATCCCGATTATTATCTAAATCTTCTGTGAATCAATCCAAGACTCCAATACCTTAGATTGGCTATGAAAAAAACATTTGTGTAGTAAGAGATAATTTTGCATGCAATTTGATAAAGTAGTAATAGTGTAACAGTAGTTAAATTAATTATTTTATGAATATTGTTACCATTTTTTGTGAATCTACACTTTTCATATGATACAAGAAAAATCAATTTGATTGACTGATACGGGATTAAAGGGGTAAGGAAAAATAAAATTCAAAAAATTTTTTTTTTAAAAGTATATAAGGCAAGGGTGAATCTATATAACCAAACAAATATTTGAAATATTCTCAAATTTTTTGAATTTTCAAATCGGTAAATTATTAGTATTATTAAAATTTATATAGCTAGTGGGTGAGGCAGTACCCTTCGATTGCTTCATCTTAACCCTGGCTTCAAAATCTAAAATTAACCTAACTTTAATTGTAAATAATTCTAGCATAATATGGAACAAATTCCGTGGACAGGATTGGTATATGATAGTTACGCCAAACTACAGAGAAATCACGCAGATCAAAGATTCCAAACTATCTAAGAAATGATGATAGGAAAATGAAAATCCAAATTCTTAAAGTTCATCGACAAGTCGAATTGAAATTATTGGAAGAAATGCAGATATCCAGAAAGGAGGAGTGTTATATACACATTATCAAGGCAATGATAAAAGTCCTGAATGGGGAAAATCAATTATGGATGGAGCTAAAAAAATTAACATAAAAAAAACATAAACATTAAAACAATGACAAAACGATGCGAGCGGCAAATGAAGAATTCATTATAGCCATAGAAATTAGAACAGAGAACGAAGCGCATGAAGTACCGAAAGCACATCCAGCTGAAAATGAAGATTCGACATTATTACCTATTTCAGAAGACATGTTGAAAAAGTAAATATCGTTTATAAGAAAGGAAATGAGTCTTGAAGAAATCCACGATAAGATATTATTTGTAGATGCCGAATATTCGACATCAGAAGCTGGGAAAATGATACCACTGACTGTGGCAATTATGAACTATCATGGAGGAATAGTTAAAAATACCTATTTAACTCCGAGAAGAAGAATCAGAAATTTAAATTCAAGGATTCATAGGATCACAGAGGTATCCAGTAGGAATCAGAGAGATCAATACGCGGAGATGTTAGAAATACAGAGATTGACAGTGGGAAAAATTTAAGTAGGCCACGACCTACATGCAGAACTCAGATTTCTGGGAATTTGGATTGAGAAGCTTCACGGAATACGGGATCTTGCAGCATCACAAGTCCTCCAAAACATTAGAGTAACCAGGAGAGGTGAATTGTTCAAACTGCAGACAGTTGTGAGAAAATGTGTGGTGAAAAAACTCAAATCAGGATCCACTCCGTGTTGAAAGATGTCAAAAGCATCAGCAAAGTATATCAGACGGTAGAAAATCAATGGATAGATGACATACCAATGCCAAAAACGCAGTCATCGAAGAAATACTCATTTACTGAATATCGAAAGCTTCGAGGGATAGAATAAACATCAACAACACGAGAGATATGACCAAAATTTCCTGAAGAGACTACGATGACGGAAATTGATCTAACAGTAGATGAAAATGTAATGGAGGTTGAGAATCTTTCCACTTAAAATGGGCCACTAAGACATTCCTTGAAGAAGTAGAAGAAATTATTATTCCAATGGCTATTGTGAAGATAGAGAGGATCCAATCAACATTGGAATATGGACCAATGCCAAAGTGCCGGCCAAGTCAAAAACAGAAGGCTTTGTCAAACATAAATGTTGGAAAAGATAACATCACGATAAATGGAGTTTTTTATGAAAATTTAAAAACATGGATCTGAACGTGTGGAGATAAAAATGAACCCACAATCTATATAAACTATCTATAATTTATTAAGAATAAATTATTTAGACTCGTTTGTCTTATTTTAAATTTCAGCATGCTGAACCCCCCATCCCAAAAAAAACAAACAAATAAATAAATAACAAATTAAACAAATGTAATATTAAATATTTCTATTATTACTATCATTATTATTATAATATTGTATATGTTGTTATTTATATTGTTGCTATTATTCTAATTGAATGACAGCCCGTTTGACTCGCAGATCCTGAACTTCGGAATCGTAGAGTTAATAGACCCCCAAACCGATCACCTGTAGCACTGGCGTAACCAATGTTCGAATTGAAGAAAATTAATTAAAACTATAAACACAAAAATTAACAAAAAATGTCCAAAGTAGTATTTTATCAAAATATCGTATTAAGTTTGAAAAAAAATTAACTAAGTAAAATAGTTTCAATTTAACAACAAAGCAAAAAATTGCAAACGTCCTTATTTTTTCTGACAGACAAGTGGCTAACGGATTTAAAGTCACACAAACAGCATTACCATTAACATGGCCAAAGGTAGATTTGTCGGTTGAACTACGCATATATTTAAACACGCTACAGAAATATTCAATGTAGTTAAATGGCAAATATAATAAATTAAAATATTTTAATTCCATTCCATTCCAACAAAACATAAAATTACCTTTGTTTAAAATTCAAACGTAATTAATTAAGTAGTTTTGAAATTTTTAGGGACTGATGAAACTGTGCTAGAAATGAATTTAGATCGTTAAAATGATATAATTGAAATGCTCGGTAGAATAATTTTTCTTGTCATCAATTCCTCCGCTAAGTCAGAAAGAGATTCAATTGAGTAGTTTCTGTTTCTGAGTTGATTTCTTGAGTTGGACTGTGACTTGGCTCGCAGTTGGTTGCTTGATGAGTGTTTCCTAAAACTGCATGACTCATTTCAATCGATAAGTTTTATCCTTATCCAGAATCAAAGTCAAATGAAAATTAACACAAACTACTAAATTAGTTATCATCAGAAAATTATACTTGATAGTTTTGCATGTCCTTCTGAAAAATACACAATTCCGCGATACGAATCAGCAACATTTTACAAAAATCACCCAAGTCATTTATAAACTTCAATTAAATGAATACACACTCTCAGATAAATCTGCCAATGAAAAATCGGTTCTCATAATCCGGTAATGCTTTTTATGCTTCAGAAATTATCAAAGAAACCCGGGATAAAACGGCAACCCGTCACCAATATAATTATTGTAAATAAATGGAAATCCGGGAGCCCAGAAATAACTAATTTGGTTTTGAAAAGAGAGATGTCAAAAATGCCAAAAGCAATTTAGTTTTCGGGTGACCTGATTTGCAAGATGAGTATGAAAGGAAAAGGCAGATCAACAAAATTGCCAGTTGGTCAAATAGAATATTTCAGAAAGCGGAACAAAGGAATTAATAAGCTTAAAGTTAAACCAATCAGCCAAACAAATTTAATTCTTGAGCACCAGACAGGGACATATCCCTTTGGAAGACGTATCAAGACGCTTTGAGCAGAGTAATTGTGTAGAGTATTGTGAATAGAATCGATTTTTGTGAAAGTTGTGAATAAAGCTGTGATATATTAATTCGAAATAAATTTTATTGTGTTGGGTTAATTGAATTGATTAAAGAAGGGCACCAAGGATTCAGACCTAAGCACCAACTTTATATAAAAACCCAACAATTCTCTTTTATTTGACTTAACACAGCTCAGATTGCTCCAAAACTAGCATCTGTAACCAAAATAAACATAAGAATCTTTCTAGGATAATATAAAATTGGTGTTTTGTATCGTTTCATTTTTAACTCATTGAAACCTTTTTCACAACGATCAGTTCACTGTAAGTTTTTATCACATCCTGAAGTTGCCGCTATTTCGACATATCCTTCGGCATAAACCAACGATAATAATTAGCTAAACCAAGAAATAATCTTAATTTAGACGAACATTTTGGAGCTTCGGCTTTTAAAATCTCTTCAATCTTCAAATTATTTGTTCTAATTCCTTCTGAACTTATAGTATGACAGAAAAATGTAAGTTTCTTTTGAAAAAAATTTTCATTTTTCTGGATTCACCTTTAATCCGGATATATCTAAATGTAGAGCTGTTGCAACAGCAAATGCTTGAATAACTGCTCTGCGTTGAACTAATGCTCTTGATCTTTTATTCAAGACAAATCATAGGTGATATCTTCTAGTTTTGAAAATGACGTTTGTCAACCTGATCCTAACCTGCGCTTTTTATCATTTCCTTCCTCCACCTGCTGGGCTAAGATTATCTTACTCTAATTGAATTTATACTTAAATGAATACCATTTTCGTTTTTGTTAAACAAATAACTATCTTTATAAATGTATTTTGAATAATGTAGCTAGAGTTTTATTAAATAAAATAATTTTAAATAATTTGCCTATATTTATATTCACTAAAATTTCTACTTTAAATGGAAATTAAAACTGACAACAGAAATTCAATATAAATTATATTAAAAACAAAAATAGTTTTAGATACATAAAAACAAACAAAAAATACAATATGCAATGCGAACCGTTATTATCCATGAAATGCACCTCCTCATATATCCTCTATTAGATAAGGTTTACCTCCAATTCATCCTTTATTCTCAAGTGTTCAAAGGTAGGGTATTTCGATTTCAATGACAAATGGTAAAGTTCTTGGTTTGGTATCCTTTGCTAATATTATTCCACCGTTTTCCAATCGCTTCATGAGAAAATATCTTTGCTCGTCACTTTCATTTAGCTCCAATCCTTGCAACAAGGCTGGTAAGATTCTAGCCGGATTCTTTAATATTGTACAATTACCTTCAATATCTATTTTCTCACAATGAATGGTAATTGGCAATTCTGTTTCTGCTGAAATGGCTTTAACATTATTCTCGGTCTCACTTACCTTTCCTTTAACTTTATTTGACACACTGAGAATTGCCATTGATTTAATCACAGTTTCCGTTTTAACTTCAGTAACGAATGGATCAAAGCGTCTAAATTTATCTGGCGAAGAATTGGATTTGATTTCAACATTGAGCATTTCTATGTTTTCGTTGACAACAATTACACAGGTCGGTGTAAATGCGAGACTGATGAAATTTGTTAGTGGGTGCCAGAACCAGAAACTTTGAAACACCAGTAAACCAGCAGCAGCTGCCATATTTATATTGCCATTTGTGGTTTCTAATGATATTTTGACATTTCTTCCTCCTGCATTCAAGATTCCCATTGCCATTGTTGCTCCGAATTAAGTCATTGTTTCCTCTCGAGGATTTGAAACTGTTTCCATAATCTTGTTTCGAAAATCAACTGATTTAGGATTGATACTTTTTGTTTGTTGCATAAACAACATTGACATTGCAATGTAGGCTCCTTGTTTCACAAATGCTTCAGAATCACCTAAAAGAGGTTCAATAATATCTATTGCTTCTCTCAATGGTGACTCAGCACAGCCAATACCAATGGCCATCGCAACTTTCATATCTGACATGAGGATTATGTGAATCACTCAAAAGTGCCAATGTTGACACAATATGCTTAGGATTTCTGAATTGAACAAATCCAATAGCTGTCACTGCCCACCGACGGACATCATCACTTTTATCAGAAGCTGCTGCTTTTAATAGTTTTCTAATGGGTTTACTATTTCCTGTTCCACAATATGCCATGGCGATGGTTGCCATTGCTGCCCATCTGAAAATAGGACTTTGTTCACATATTAATTCTTCAATAACAGCATCTGCATCCTCTGCTAATGAGGAAATGCTAGTAAACCTTGCCCAATTAGTAGCTTTCTTGGTCCACTCTTCATGATTTTCGAGAAATGTATTATTTGTCGTTCCATAATTTGTGAGTCCATTTGCTAACACAACTGCATATACTATGATTGAATTCTTCGAGGAGTCCTTCAACTTATTCAAGATGCCCATGTCAATGTGGGCCTGTCGAATCAGAAAATTTGAATGCAACTCAATGACCTTTGTCCTGGATAAGATAGATATCAGCTTATGACGTCTCTTTTCTATTTCAATATCTTTTTCAATTAGTTCTTTATCTAATTTTATTTTCTTAGTAGGAGACTCGTAATAATATTCATGATCATCATTTGATTTACAGACATCCTCAAAATCCCCACTTAATGTTGAAGAATAATTTAATGACGAAATGATTTTGGCTAGAAATTCTTGGTTAGAATCCTCGGCCAAATCAAACGCCACTTGATATGCTACAAGGGACATTTCATTTGCTTCCGAAATCAAATTTTCGAAGGTCTCGGCGATTCTCTTGAAGTCATTCAATAGAATCAAGATCCGATAAATGCTCATGTAATCAGCCATTGGCTATCTCATGCTTATTTCGAATAACTTCTTTAGTATTTCATCTCGATATTTTATAATTTTGGAAGTTCTCAATGCGGTTTCTAGTGCGTACTTGAATGCGTCTTCTACACAATTAGCATTCTCTATAGCTCTGACTAAAATGTCTAATCTGTAGCATTCTAGTGCTATTCCAATTACTTTGAAATGATGATGATTTTCAAAACTTTTGTCAAACATTTTGTTGATAAATTGTTCAAGTTTATTCATGAGAAAATATTTGGTCTTCTTTTCTTCTAGTCTCTCCGTTCTCTTTAATAAAATATATTTTGTAATGGCCTCATTATTAATTTTGTCGACATATTCAATCTCTGAATCACCATAAAAGTCCTCCTCTGAAATAAGAGCATAATTTAAAGCTTCGTCAAATTCGCCAAGATGATAATAAATCTTTGAAACTAAAAGCGCTGTTAACTTTCGGTGTGAAAAATGAAATATTCAAAAAAAATATCAATATTTATGGGAGTAATTAATTTTCAAAAAAGTTTATAACAATAACTTATAAACTTGTTTTTGTAACTTGTTCAGAATTAATATCAGGTCATAATGTAACATGATTAAAAATATATTTAGAATTTCAAATTTAAATTTTTAGTTTTAAAAAAGTAAAATGTTTGAAATTTTAAAACGTTTAAGTTTAATCGGTATCTAGGGGAATTGTTTTTCGCGTTTGTGTGCGCGATTTTACATTCTTTTGATTTATTTTGAGAGCGCACACAGACGCGAAGCAATATTGTAATTTTTGTTATTCTAAAATGTTTCGAATTGATTTATTGATGGTGGAATTTCTAATGCTAAATGGAATTATGTGAATCAAATTGCTGTTTTCTTTTTTTTTATCTAGGAATAATGGAATTTTGTGGATCTTATGGATTGAATAGTATTTTTTGCATAAAAGGAAACTAGGTTAGCTGATAGTGAATAAATGCTATTTCAATATAGTCAAATATGCAAAGGGTCATTATTTGACATGACCTTAATAAATTATGTAATACGACCTTGACATATTATATAATATGAATTTGATTTCGCTAACTACAATGAAGATAGGGAATTTTTGTATATTGATATCAGTGTTAGAAGATGGGCGAGTGATAAAAGTTCTCAATTTAAAATACTATTTAGTAGGATACAATCAGTATAGAACCAACATATATATATAGATGACAATAAACCAATCAATTGATGATGAGGACAATTTATGGCAATTTGATGATTTTATTTTTATCGTTTGTATATATGTTGGATAATAATATTATGTTTTATTGATTTGTTTCTTATACTTTGATTTGTAATTTTTAATTTTCTGTTTCTTTGTAATAACATAAATAAAAGTACATAAGATACCCAATAAATAATTACTAAACAACCTCTAGGGCAGTGGTTCACAACCTTTTTCAGTTAGTGGCACCCTATCGGAAAAATTGACAGCACCCTATCCTTTTAAAAATAATATTTCAGCTATAAAAATAACAAGTTTTGTAAGTTCTATATTTAATAAACTAAATCTTTTATAACATATATTAATGTAAAATTTTAACTTAATGCTTTTTGCATATATCCTTATTATTAAGTCGCGTATTTGACAAACATACTCTTAACTCATTCTCAATTGAGTTCAGTTTTTGCCTTTTCTTGTTCTTAATATTTACCAAAGTTTAATATTTAACAAAAATAATTGATATATGTACCGCTATTTTAAAATCAACCCTTATATGAAATTAATAAATTTTATCAAAAGTTCATTCAAATAATTAATATAAACAATACCTAACCTTAACTTATTTGAGAATGGAACTAAGAAATGATGCAGTTTATCAAATTGTTGGTCCAAGTAGCAGTGGACAAAAATTTATTTGTTTCTAAATTATTAAAATCGAATTTATTCAAATCTAAATTCAATATGATTTATTGGCACCGATGCGCAGATGAAAAACATGGATTAATTCAAGATAACTTTTGTAAACTGAAAAACATGAAAATAGTTAAGGGATTCGATACAAATTGATAAAGTCGATTACATAAAGGAGATGTTATTATCATTGATGGTTTATACCAGGAGGCAAATAAAGAAAAGGATTTCAATAATTTATTCACAAAAATCAGTAGACATGTTGGTGTTACGGTTATTTTTTAACTCAAAATTTATTTCATCAAGGAAGCAATCATCGAACACGTAATTTAAATGTACAATATTTAGTGGTTTTCAAAAACCCGAGAAATGCTACTGTTATTGATTTTCTTTCGAGACAGGCATATCTAAATAATAGAAATTTTCTAATCAGTTCATTTCAAGATGCGACCAAAAACCACATGGTTATATTTTTCTCGATTTCACTCCACAATGTCCTGATTAATCACGGGTTAGAACAGATATTTTTAACAAAGATGGGGTCATGATTTATAAACAAATTTAAAAACAATAACATGTAAAAATGTTTCTAAAAGTGCGTGTTAAACCATCAAAAATGCCAAAACCTAAATTGAGAAAACTTAAAAGAATTCTAAAAAAAAAAATTTCAATTCCTCCAAAAACAAGTTACACTCCATTGAAAACTCTTGTAACAGCAAATTTTCCAACGTCATCTCATTTCGCAAAATTAAAAACCGAAACATGTTAAAAAACAAGTGAAATCTGTTAAAACTGTCAAAAATCACCAAAGTTTTCCGTTTTTCACTGCTTTGTAAAAGGCACCAAGTGTTAAAAGAATGAATATTTTACAATCATTCCCTAATTTCGTTATTGATGATTTACTAAATATTTTAATTAAAGTTGTCAAAGGGGAAATTAAAGTTAATAAATCGAAAAAACTTGTGTTGAATAAACATAAGAAAGCTCATTTATCACTGATAAACAGTTAGAATCGAAAAATGAGAAGAAAAATCATTTATAAACAACAAGGAGGGTTTATTGGTTCATTGATACCATTGGCATTATCATTACTTGGTGATTTACAATAAACGATGGGCCAATCGTTGCCTAATCTTAATTTAAATTTCTAGTCTTCTTGTTGTAGTGTAGAAGATATGGACAAACCCAATGATACGAAGCCGGTTTTGTTGGAGTAGAAAAGCTAAAGAAAAGAGTTCCGAATTTGAAAAAGGAGACACAACAGTGGTTATCGGGACAACTGACATACAGTTTAAAAAACCGATGAGGAAAAGATTTCCAACTAGACCATATAAGATATTTGATGATTTATGGCAAATGGATTTGATGGAAATGATACCATATTCGAAAATCAATAAGGGATATAAATATATTTTGACATATATTGATGTTTTCAGTCGTTTTGCTCGTGCTATTTCAATCAAAACTAAATCTGCAGATGAAATGGCTAAAGCTTTAAAATAAAGGTTCAAAGATGGTCACCCTGACAATTTACAAACAGATTTGGGTAAAGAATTTTACAATAGTAAATTGATACAAGTTCTTAATAAAATAAACCATTATTCTGTACATTCTCAATATAAAGCAACTTATGTTGAACGCTTTAATAGAACCTTGAGAGATAAACTCAAAGATTCTTTGTACATTAGGCAATAAAAAATGGTTTAATGTTTTACTGAAAATCATACACATTATAATCATTCATCGCATTAAGGTTTAAAGGGTTTTTCAAGCAAAAGATTTTTTTCATTAAGGTTTTTCAGCAAAAGATTTAGTAAAGTGAATTTCTATATTATTTTACTGAGCAATATTTGTCCAACAACCCATCCCGAAAATCAAGCAAGTAAACTCATTGTCAATCTTCAAAATCCTATTTATTTACATGACAATTAGGAAGTTACTTTGTAAGGCTTTACACTTGTATACAACACATTCCAATTTTATAGTCAATGTAAAACCAGTTACAAGAGGAATGTTCGCAAAACAAGTAGGGGTATTTTCTCAATCAATAATTCTGAACGATATTATCATATCCTGAATCAATTGTTAGATGAGCATTGTCAAATGTTTTACAGAGATAGATTAAATATTAGTTGTAATATTTCTCCATTTACAATAATATTTGAAAATATTAATGATGCCAAGCGAATGGGTAGTGATAAGCTTAACATTGTTGTTAATGGGATGGAATACCTATTACGTTTCAATGGATTTGAAGAAAACAGTGTAATGACAGAAGAAATCAAAATATCTGTATCATATTTAAATGAAGTTGAAGATACATTTACGTTTACTAATGATTTATATATAGATATACCAGACAAGTTACATAAATATATTTCCAAAATTGTTTGCATATATTTAAAACTCTTGAAATTGTTAAAGATGGATTATTCAAATTCGATCTGAAAGATAACATTTGTGAAATTACATTTGATAAAAACTTGGTTAATACATTGGAATTAGAAAGGCAAACATATCGGACAAATGATATTGGTGTACTCAAACCAAAAATAATTAACCTATCGTTAATTAACCATCAATAAATATTCATATATACTGACATCATCGATCCTATAATTGTTGGTGATACATGTGTTCCTCTATTAAAATCTGTTTGGGTCGATAAAAATGACCAGGATGAAGTTGTCAATATGAATATTGAGAATCCTATGTACATACCAATATCGAAATCTTGTATAAACTATATATAAAAATAAATATTTGTGATGATAGCGGTAAATTTATTGAATTTAGTAAAGATACAAAAACTCATTTAACCCTACATTTTCGTAAAATAGATGGCTAATAACGATATTATTAGTATGTATAGTGATAGCCAAACAGGCGGTGATTTGGCATATTTTATCGGGAAACAATATGGTTCTGGATGGTTGAGAACAATTGGTAGATTTGCACTTCCGATTATTAAACGTCTTGGTAGTTTTGGTATGAAAACTGCTAAAGATGTGATAATGAATGAACAGAAAATATTGCCATCTCTTAAAACAAATGCCATGACTAAGCTAGGGAAAGTTTTACCTGGTATGTTTCAAAAACAGGAAGCACCGGCTCCGAAATGTAAAAGACATCATAAACATATAAACAAACGAATGAAAAGACATGGGACTATATTTGAAAAATGATTTATAGTAAATCTGAATTGTATATATTTGACCGTCCATCACTTCATGCTGTAATTTAGTATGAGCCTTTTGAAGAAGTATTTCCTATGAATTCTCTTACGGATAGTAGAAACAATGTTGAATTTTATATTAATGGTTCTCAAACTGAATATTTGTATTTGAACGATAGTTTATTGACTGTTCAAATTAAGGTTGTATATAAAGATAGAAAGGCTTTGGCTGAAGCTTCAAATGTAATACCGAATAATTTCTTGTTTCATACGCTTTTTAAGGATGCAATTTTTGGTTTTAATAATATCAAGATTGAGGGTCAAAACAATACATATATTCACAAAGCTATGATTGAAACTTTTAAATTATAATACCGATACTAAGAATATATGTCTTACTACTATGGCTATGGCAGTGTTGATTATGGGAAAAAATGGATTAAGAGCTCAAAATTATTTACCATGTGTTCATCATTAAAACTAGATTTCATGGATCAACCTAAATATTTACTTCCTGGTGTTAATGTATATATGCGTTTGAAAAGATCTGATTCCGAACTATCATTACCTTCGGCAACGGGGAAACCAATATGTCAAATAGTTGACGCAAAATTATTGGTTAGAAGAGTTCGCTTTGAACCCGGTGTATTAGTCAGTCATCAACTTGGTCTAAATTCTAAACATGCAATTTATCTGTTAAAAACTAAGGAAATAATTTCATTTGCTATTGGTCAGGGTGCATCATCTTTCTATAAGGAACAAATATTTGGTGATCGAAGAATTCCAAATTTTATACTTGTAAAATTTCAATCTGAAACTCAGTAAAACAAATCATAAGCTGCTTTGAGTTCAACTCAAATCTCCTCGCTGGTGGCAAAATCATATGGGAATATTCCTTCGTTATTAATAATAGTGCCAGCATTAAACACAGAACGAGTTAAAGGTAATTCGGTCAGCGTTTTAACTGCGTTGTGCAATGAAGTTTTGACAAATTGATAAGAGTCAATAAATCGTACAGTAAACTTCTCCAACCATACTATTAAACTTAAAAATTTTTCAGTGCCTGTTGGAATGCAGCTGAGACTCCAATGAGGAAACTGATTAAAGCCATGCTTTAATATATTATGTAAATCATAACCTTTTAGATTATGAAATATAATAGGTAATGTTTCTCGGATTTTTCGCTGAGCTCCGAGATATTTCCCTGTAAAGTGATCATGGTCTCTCACTTTCTACGGCATTGGTTTGTTACATAAATAGCAATCGACTACTAAACTGAACTCTAATTTCGCCTGATTTGTCAAAAAATTCATTTGAACATGTCCTCAATTCTTGTAATAAACTTTGACAATATGATTTACACATTTTCCACTTCAACCAGAAATCTGTATACACAGTCCGATCCGATAAATTGTAAGTAATTTGTTTCACCTGTAAAATTATTGAATAGTAAAAGCCCGGCAGCAATCGGTAAATGATTTTGGTTATCTTTTTCATCCAGTGTCAAAACCGCTTTAAAGTCTGCGTATATGACAAATGGAGGAGTTACCATTTTTGATCAGTCATTATATTCCTTATCTTCCGGCAATTTATATAATGTAGTGCCCAGTTGGTTTTTTCTACACAATTCCGCATGCTTGTCAAAAGCTATATCAGTTCTGAATCCATTTAAACATGTCTCGCACCATCTGCATTGGATACGGACTGGGCAGTTATGAGTTTTGCTGCAATTCATTAATCTCTGTAAATATTGAACTGCTGTTTAATGATATTCACTATTTGATTCCAACATTAATAAGTACATCGGTTTAACTCCAGTTACTTTACTCCGATATATTATATCAATGTGGGGATGTTTCAATATTTAATAGTTTCAATATTATATTTGAGAACATTGATCGCAATACCCTCGTTATGCCTCTTGAATTTTGTAATATCATTTAATTTCATCAACATATCCGATTCATTGTAAGTCAATTCTGTCAAAAACGGTATATAATTTTCGACATTTGTGTTATTGTCCATGATCATCTCTTTTTTCAAATTAGCGAGCACGCTGTAAATGAATCATAAATTATCATTGTTTATTACATTTATTATGGTATTTTTATTTGCTAATGCTTTCGGGTTTAAAATATAACTTCTTCCCGTCAATCTGGAGATTTCTGAGATCTTGGTAAGTTTGAAATTAATTTCAATAATTCTTATCAATCGCCATCCACTTCCAAGTTCGGATCTGATATGAATTTTTTCATTCAGCTTTTCAATACTGTCAGCCAAATATCTTTTGAATATTGTCCACTGTTACTTTAACTGCTTTATTTGAAAATCGTGACGATTTAAATTCTCATTCTTTTTCGAAATCCGAATCTATCTCGAAATAAACTTTCACAGATTTCATTTCAGTGATTGCAAACAGTAGTTTTGCTAAAAGAATTTCAGGCAGATTTATCTCGTTTATGTTGTTAAATGTCATTCTAATTGTTCTGTGGCAATTTTTAAAATCGGATTAGATCATCAATTCTCCTGTAGGTTCCCATTCAGTGACAACTTTAATATCATCCCACATATTATCCTCTACCGGTTGTTCTGCTTCTACCGCTTTAGTTAAATTGATTAATTTATTATCAATCATGTCGCCATCTGATACTATAACATCATTAGATTTTTCTATAATTTGCTGTCATTATTTAATATATCTATTCTATCACTGTTAAATAATCTTTTGAACAATTCATTTTTGTCGCTTTTAAAGGACGTAAAATTTTCTCTATGAATATTATAAAACATTTCATAAGGGCTAGTGGAAAGAGCTTCACAAAATGGGCATAAATAATATTTTATAATATAATATTTTTTAAAATAATCTTTCCATCGTAAAATGACATTTTTTATTGTCATGAATTTTTGACGTGCAAAGATTTGGGTAAACATTACGTTAATTTTAAAAATATTTTTAATTTCGGTTTATTAATTAACAAAGATTAAATTATTCATCGTAAATTAATTTCTTATATATCAAAATAAAGTCACGCAAAAATATATATTGATTACAAATTTATTATTAAAGCATCAAATATTATAAAGCCATTATTATTATTATTATTATTATTATTATTATTATTATTATTATTATTATTATTATTATTTTAGTATTATTATGCAAATTTCTTTTCAGTTTATATTTCAGGTAAAGTTTGTTATTAACTAAAAATAATGCATTTAAATAAAAATTATTCTCTCGTTTTTATAAAATATGTTTACTTCTTACATATATGATAAAAATTATATTAAAAATTTGATTTAAATAACAATTTAAATAAAAATTAAATCATTAATAAATATTTAAATTAAACATTACTAAAATTTATATCAAATTAATTATTCTTACATTTCGTTTTTGCACATTTAGAAGTGCTGGCATGTTTATCCATTGGCAAAACCATGTGCATAATCTGCTTTTTTGAGATTCTGGCACATCCATTCATTGGCATAATCTTCCTTTTATTTATTGTATTGTTGGTACATTCATGTTCTTCTGAAAAGGTTTATTAATAATCTCAATAATTAATAAATAACTATACCATTTGCATCCAGCTATTTCATCTAATAATTCATAAGTAAAACTTATTATAAATAAATAATTTACTTTGTTCGTTAACTTTAAACTTCTTGGTTCCACCCATAACAAACTGGCAAATATTACCTAAAATAAATATAAATGTATTTAAAATAAAAATATTAAATATACTTTTTTGAGATTTCTTGTCATTTTTCTTTAAAAAGTTGGCTAAATTCATTTGCGAAATTTCGTAAAATTTGTTTGAAAAAAGTGATTGATTTTCTAAATGTTTATAATTAAAAAGAAATTACTTTAATCATTATCCAATGAAATTGTTTCAAAATAAATTTCAACCAATAACAAGCGCGATAGAGCATGCATATACGAGTTGTGGTGTTTCAGCGAAATATACTTCAGTAGCATAATTAAACATCATGTGGTAGTTATGGTATAGTTATGGTATAGTTATGGTATAGTTATATATATATATATATATTAACAAAGACATGTATAAACAAATAATAATAATGATAATAATAATAATAATAATAATAATAATAATAATAATAATAATAATAATAATAATAATAATAATAATAATAATAATATTGTGAAAATGTCACTTTTAAATGAAAAAGGTACTTTTAATTTAATAGAATTATTAATTTTTATGAAGATGTTCTCATAAAATACTTGGCGGAAAAAATACAAGAAATTACCGTGATAAATATATATCAACATATATCGATGGATGAAGAATACGTTGTAGTTGAAAATCAAAGTATGAGCATGAAGATTCTGATGATGAAACTGAGGATATTTATGAAGAAAAGGATATGAACACAAAATGTGGTGACGATGAATGTGATTGTAATGAAATATAACAGTATAAAAGTTTTGTATTTTACATTAAAAATTAATAAAAACGAAAAAATTAATAAAAATTTATTATTTTCTTAAAAAATATTTTACACTTAAATAAATTGAACCAAGCCCAAATATAATTAAAATCAATTTGCTTTAGATCGAAAAGTTTCTTTTTTCAGCCAATTCATTGATAACATCCACGAACCGTTTTCAGCTACCCATGTTGAAATTTCATTTTGAATGATCTAAATAATATTAATAAAATAAATATATTTAAACATACATGTAAAGACCATTGGAAGTCATTTTTGATTAATTATAAAATTTTTGGTATATTTATACCATTATCCGTTAATATAAATACGATTTTTATTGCTTAATAAATATCCAAAAAACAATAATAATATTTGAAATAATAATAATAATAATAATAATAATAATAATAATAATAATAATAATAATAATAATAATAATAATAATAATAATAAGAAGAAGAAGAAGAAGAAGAAGAAGAAGAAGAAGAAGAAGAAGAAAAAAAAAGAAGAAGAAGAAGAAGAAGAAGAAGAAGAAGAAGAAGAAGAAGAAGAAGAAGAAGAAGAAGAAGAAGAAGAAGAAGAAGAAGAAGAAGAAGAAGAAGAAGAAGAGGAAGAAGAAGAATAGTTCTAATAATAATAATTTATCGGTTTACACACATACACGAGGGATAGAAAAAATTTGCTTGTTTTAAAATTCATAAAAGGTTTTTGCTAGGGGGGGTTGGAAATAGAAAATATTTTACCAAAAGTTATCAGTCATAATAATAATAATATTTATAATAAAAATAATAATAGTAATAATAATAATAGTACTAATAATAATAATATTAATAATAATAATAATACTAATTAATAATAAAAATAATTTAAACAATAATGAAATAATAATTTATCGAATTATAGTTTTCAAAGTAAAAGATGCTATTAAATGTCCCTTGAACACACACATACACGAGGGGTAGAAAAAAATTGCTTTGTTTAAAGTTCATAAAACTTTTTGCTTAGAAGGGGCGTTTCGGATTTAGAAAAATTTTTGCTAAGGGTACGGGGTTTGGACTTAGAAAAAATTTTTAAAAAATTAGTAGAAAAATACCTGAATTTTTAAAGAATTTCAAGGTTTCTATTAAATGTCCCGTTCATACACACACGCTGGGTCACAAAATTTTAGAATCTTATTTAATGTCCACTGCACACACAGGGACAGAAAATGATGAGTCATCGAGAGCTCACGAGAAAAACGATGAGTGATCGTGAGCTCACTACTACCTACTCATAGGTTTAAAAAAATATCACTAAATTTAATTAAGAATTAAATATTGCAGAGGATACAGATTCTCTTTTCCTGGAAATTAAAAAATGTAAATTAAATTCTCATAACAGCAATGATAAAGGATAATTTATTAGACACTAATTATGCGAAAGTACATTCGTTATAATCAAAATACGTTGTGATAGGAAAAAATGAAGATGAGAGCAAAGGATATGACGAATATATATTTTTGAGAACTAAAGGGAGTGAGGGCTGAATGAAAGCAAAGGGGTTAAAATGAAAGATACTGGACTTACTTATAAGTTGTATTTCAATAATAATCAATTCATACGGTACCACAAATTTGTATAACTAATAAAAATGACCTAATTTTTAGTATCAAAAATAATGTTGAAAAATCATGTCAAAAATAGTGTTGATGATTGGCTGTGGCAAAATAAAATAAGTTTCTCAATGTCAACTATTTGTAAGATTGTGCAACGTACTTGATGATATGGAACAAGTAAGTCGTTAACTTCCCTCTGTGGATTCTTACGAATTCTTATATTGCCGTATAAATCAAAACTAGCCTGTTTTAATTTTATAAATGGGCGACATTGAGGGTCATCAGTAATGATTTTTTAGGCTTAATTTTAAGGAAAGGAAACTAAATGTCTAATGAAAATAATTATTCATTTTAAATTCGGGCGATAAGTTAAATTATTCAGAAAAATCCATCATTGAAAAGCTTTATCCCTGTGAATCATATTTCGCGGACATAACGAAAGACGAAATTGAACTGATTGACAACGAAAGTGACATGCGGTATGGAAACCTTCGGAATGTTAAACTTTTACCATATTTGGAAATAGATACCTAAACGGAACGACGATAAGGAAAACAAACGCCAATGCAAAAACAATCTATCCTCTCAATATCTTGCACAATAATCTCACCTTAACGAATTTGGAGGATTTCCTGAAGAAAATGGTAAACGAAACCCAATTATCCTTGTATAAGTCGAACGATAATTTAGGTACTTAACGACATTTGGAATCGGTTAATAAACAATTATAATTTATTTTTGTTTGTTTAATTTATGTCACTTACTGTTACGACTCAAAATACGAATATCTAACAATGAAAACTTGTTTTTATTTTTTTCAGTCATCATAATTTAAATAGTCGGCACTGCAATTAAAAATTAAATTTGTTTAAATTAGCTAAATAATTTAAATTATAAACCAATCGCAAAATGATACTTAATAATTTATTGATATCACAATTATTTTAATACACTTTTTTATTTGGGATTTGTGGGTGCCCAATGATGATGCGTAAACCAAATCATAGTTGAGCAATTGTAATGGTCGCGGCTCTGATCCACTCATACGAGTACCTGATTTCAGAAGAACTTTGGCACTGTATTTCACCTCTGGCCAAATGAGAACGTAAAGGTTTTGATAAAGTCACTTATAAAAAATCCGAAAAAATAGATCTGTTTTTAGTGTTTTTCACTGCAATATGCATTGATGTGCAAACATTTATTTAAACAAATAATAATTTTTCAGTTTTTTATATAATATTTTTGAAAGATATATTGCCACCTAATCAATTTAGATTATTTTACTCAGTAATTATATTTTTAAATTTCAAAGAATATTTCAATGTCCTTTAAAAATCTTTATGTAGAAATAATTGTTTCAATTTAAAAGGAATTATTCATTTTGAACAGTTTGATATGTAATTTTAATGCGACATTTTCTTGACCTAACTGCTATAATATATTATGCAAACTGTCAGATTGCGTCATTAATTATTATTTATCCGAAATGTTGTGTAGGCCAGAGGTATAGCTATGCTATTTTGCGCCTGTTGAAGAAATATAAAATTGACGCTCCAGCCCCCTCCCCGTTTAATCACGTTTTCTATTACATTAAATTAGGAAAACAATTTAAATTAGAAAAAAACAATTGTATTTAAAGAAGAAAATTTATAGAAATTATATAACATAACACATCAGTCATTGTCGTAGACTGGTTTACATAGTCTACAAAAGATTTATTCTTCATGATTTCATTGTCGCAAACTAGTCAATTACCCAATCAAAATCGGTTTTCTATTGCTTCTCTTTCAACGCTAAAAAGAGCAAGATCACTGAGACTATCCTGTTCCATTGACGCACGCAAATGCGACAAAATAAGTTTCAATATGCTGAATGACCGCTCATAGCTTGCAATTGAAACTGGTATTGTTAATAAAATTTGCAGTGAAATTCGCAGATTCGGAAATAGGTCGTTTCCATAAAACACAATAAAACCACGAAGATCCAAATGAATTTCTGGTAGAACTTCATTCCGATTACTAAGCAGCATTCAGCAATCTCCATTTTATGTGAAAAGCTATGACTATAATAATAATATAATAATAATAATAATAATAATAATAATATTAATAATAATAATGATTTTACCTTTGGATTTAATATTTGTAAAGGGTTTTCTAAAAATATATTCCATTACAAAATAAATATAATTCATAAAAGAAAATAATATTGTTCATACACAATTATATAATAAGAATATATATATATAATTATTTTTCGATGATAAATCACACAAATGGATATTGTCTAACACAAGGATTACATATATTGATTTGGTTTAGGATTGAATTGCTGGTTTGGGGTACTTGTTCTACGTAAATATTGACACGATATCTACTCAGCCCGGTTCTATAATATTTCGAGAGGATGAATGCATCCAATGGTCGTCCCTCGTCATCTAACATAAATAAATTATTATATTATTGAATGCACTGAAGTGAAAAAATAAGTGTATGCCTAAACAATATCATTGTGACACTGGTATAGTGATATTACAATAAATAATCAAATAAAAATATCGACGTAACAAATTTTATTCTGTATGCAAAAAAACATTACAAATACTACTAAATTTAATAAACAATTTATGTGCACAACATAAAGCCTACATTTACCTTAAAAAAACAAACAATCAAACAAACGTAATAAAAAACTTTATTAATATATAATTACCAAAAAATTTTATTTTATTTTAAAAGAAGACAAACAACTTATCGAAATATTTCATTTATTTAATATGACACTTGTTTTTTATACTAATTGATATTTTTTATATCTACTTGTAATTTATTCGATGCACATCGCAGTTGATTTGTCAAGTTTTCACCAGCCAACATGTCACGACACTTTGCTTTCGATATTTTCAATTTTGAAAAGAACGACTTTCTGCCATATGTGGTTCCAAATGCAGCTGTGATGTACATTTTCAGAATTTTTAATTTCGGAAATTTATCCTCGAGAATATATTTTTATAAAATTCAAGTTTATTTCCTTCAAACATGCATTTTAACTCGAGGCTTGATTGGAGGTCTATTAACTCCATTTATAAATTTGCATGTGCGGATTCCACTTCTACGTTAAATGGAGCTAAAAATATTATAAACATCTCCTCATACTTGTTCAAGTACGAGAATCTGTTGTTAAATGCTTTAATTAAATTTGAGATTTCATTTGCATATTTTGAAAATTTTTACTCTCACTATTTAAGTCATTTAATAATTGGAAATGAGTGGCATCATTTGACCCTAATTGATATTCATAAAGCTTGAGTTTTGATATGGAAGCTCTTATATTTTGATTACATTCTGTAATCAATTTATTTTCACCTTGTAGCTTCTGATTTAATTCATTTAATTTTATTGTTATATCTGTTAAAAAACATAAATCTAGAAGCCATTGATTATCATAAAATTGAAATATATCATTGCCACTTTCATAAAAATTCGAATCTCATCCCTCAATTTCCAAAATCTTAATAAACAGTTTCCACGACTCAGACATCGAATTTTAGTGTAAAAAAGAAGATCGCTGTATTCGGATTCCAGTTCACGAAGATATTCTTGAAACAGGCGATGCTTTAATGAATTATTTTTAATTGAATTAACTACTGTAACAACGACCGACATTACATGCGACATATTCAATACTTGTGCACATAGATTTTAAAAGGTGTCTAAAGCAATGCCAAAGCTGATATTATGCGTCTTTTATGTGTTGGAGAATTAAATTAACAGCTCCAACATTTTTTCCAACTATTGAAGTGATGCCTATGAGATTTTGCAAATCGATCTGACGAAATTCCGCTCAATTTATGACAGCTTCTTTAATATCTCTTTCGGTGGTTGTATCTTTCAGTTTCAGATCGAGAAGTTCTTCTGTCACATTGATATGATTGTCGACACCTATGATAAAAATAGCAAGCTGGGCAGTATCTTTTATATCCGTTGTTTCATCCAAAGCCAGTGAAAAAAACTAAATTTTTTTGAAGTTGTGTTGAGCGTTGCACAGATTTCAGTAGAACTGTCATTTATTCTTCTTGCCACAGTTTCATGTGAAAGACTGATTGGAGTGAATATATTGACTTTTCTGGACAGATTTCTTCAACTGTGGCAATAAGGCACTCGTTATTGTAGTCACCATAAATAAAGAGTTTCAATTTTTGGAAATTATATAAAATATTGGCAGGCTGGCACTGTCAATAGCGTTTGATTGTACATTTTGCTTGTGAAATAAGTTTTGTTGTGTTCTAAAATTAACTTTTAGCAATTGTAGCTTAGCTTTTCGTTTGCCAACTGAAAGTTTTTCCATTTCACTAAGTTTCTGTTCATAATGTCGTTTAATGTTGTATAATTTGAAAGACGAAATAGAATCACGACAAATTAAACATACAGCATTGTTTTTTTATTTGAATGAAAAAGTACAAATCTTCCCATTCACTCTGAAACGTTCTGTTCTCATCTTCAATCCTTCTTTTCTTCGTTACAATTCATCTTTCAGACATGATGAACTTGTTTTTAAAATTTTTTAAGAATAAATAACTGATATAATTAAATAAATGTAAAGTTGCACTATATCACTTCAATTAATAAACAAGCACCTCTAAATATCACAAACAAGTTACAACTCGACCAAACCGCACTTAATATGACTAATTCTAGCAAATAATATGTATAAATATTTTGATGTCAAATTTACAGGAAATTGGCCACATCCCGTTCTTTCGCGGGAGTGAGTGAGATGGAGGTGTTTACACGAGTCAGTGGAAAAGTGTGCGCGTGCACCAGTCGCGCGTGAATTATTTTTACTTGTTTTGTATTATAAATAACAAAATATATTAGTAGTAAGTTGCAAACTCCAATAGGGCCACAGAAAATCTTAAACTAAGCTGCATGTGGCCTGCTGGCCGAGTGTTGGACATAGCTGGTTTAAGCTATCTTTGTTTTCTGCCACAATATCAAGTGCTTTTTAAATACGCTAAACACATCACGTGTAGACAAAACCAGCTGTAAACAGAATCCGTATCTCGGCTGGCTGCATTGGTTGGCAGGTAGCATCATCACTGTGTATGACAGACCTATCAGATTGCACGCCTACTGAGCCGCTACAGAGATCTTGTGACCGATTTATTACTTTTGTTTACTTATTATAACGTAACTTTGTAAGCCTCAATTTGGCGCCCTGTACCTTAGCGCCCGGGACATATGTACCCTGACAAATAAATAATTACTTTATAAAATAGATATTGCATACAATTCTACTTGAATATTGATAGGTAATGATAAGTGTTATTTTTTTTCTAAGCTGTTTTTATTTGGAAATAAATTTGCGCTCTTTTATTATTGTTTCTGAAAATATCAGATTTCGTAGAGTTTTAGGGTTTCTGTATTAGAATAAAACTAGAATCCAGACATCTAAAGATGTTTACAAGAGTAAGTCACCATTTTTAACTGGATTAGTGATTTTAAAAGCATACACACTAGAGGTTACAATTTGGAAAAGCCTGGCAGACCTACGTCAGAACATAATTATGGCAGACCATTGAATTGTAAAAAAAGATCCAAACAAAGTCTTAACATTTCCAAAAATATGGTACTTAATGTTCTGAAAGAAATAGTAATCATGAAACTATGCTCAGATTCGATACGCAATTTATTACCTGCAACAAAGGCGATTTGAATGTTGTCGGAAGGTTTTTGAAATCTTTGAAAAACTTGGTGATGCTTTTCAAAAACACATAATCACAGACGATGAGATACCTGAGTCTATAAATTTCTGAAATTAAACGCAAGTCTGTCAAATGGAAGAGTAAGAAGAGAAACATCAATGAAAATGTGAACCGGTATGATTCTCGCATGAAATTTTTGATTCTCGCAATCTTTGACTTCAAGAAAGTATAAAGAATTAGGGAAAAAACTTAACCCGGACCACACAATTTTTATATTAAAACAAAATTTCAACCAAGTTAAAAAGGATACCAATTTTTTAAAATGAAATTTTTAATTTTGAAAAAAGAAAAAACTTTTCATGTTTATTAATAATAATTGTTTCTGAATTATTGCTTGAAAATTATTTTCTCCGTATAATTTTTTCTTACAAAATCTATTTAATAAATTTGGCAATATAAAAC